>APFE030916364.1:271800-302855 GCA_000404065.3 Pinus taeda
GAAAGGAGGTTTTATCATTTGTATCATCCAAGAATTTTTCATTTATGTAATGTAAAGGAGGTTGCCCCCTCGAAGAGGTTGAATTCTAAGGCATTGATCTATCTTTTCTATCTTTTCTTGAGCTGGTTTCATAACAGATTGTTCGCATTCTTAAAAAGAATAGAGTTTCTGTTGTCTTCAAGCCCCTTAATACCATTAGAAACTCTCTTAGATTTGTTAAAGACTTGATCAACCCTAAAAACATGAAAGGGGTCTACTCTATTCCTTATTCTTGTGGGATTCCTTACATTGGTGAAATTGGTCGCTCCATCAACCAAACAATCCATGAACATGTAGCAGACATTAGGCACAATCATTCCCATTCCTCTATTTTAGTCGAACATGTAGTGAAATCTAAGCACCATGTATGCATTGATGATTCTCGTGTCATTGCAAGGGTCGATCACTTCCACCATAGGAAGCTAAGAGAGGTTATTGAGATCAAGAAGCATGCAATCAATCTCAACAGGGATGATGGCTGGAGATTAAGTAGGAGCTGGATTCTAACCCTCTCCTCTTGATTTCCCATCATATTTGTTTTCCTATTTTTTATTTTTATTTTTTTACATGGATTTATTTAATTTATTTCGTTTTTTTTTAGCTTTCTTAATTATTCTACAATAGTTGAATTTTTAATAACATTGTTATAATTGTTTTAAAAAAAATTCTAGTTATTTATACTAATTTAATTCAATTCAATGAAAGAAATAAATTGTTATTAAAAAAATAATAAAAATAATAAATTTCTTATTCCTTCTACTAAACTAGTTCCTAACAAACAATTACTATCCCTTTTATTAAATATTAAATTATTCTATTTGACTGATATTAATTTAATATCTATAATAAAATGAAAATGAAAATTAAAATTGAAATAAACTAAAAATAATAAAATCCATCTTTCTGCTAATTCCTAGTAACTAATTCCTAGCAGCTAACTCCTAACTAATTCCTAACGACTAACTCTAGACCCTGATGCATCTCTGCTCTTTAATCATTTGGAAAGATTGATTTTTTCACCTTTATCCTATGGACGACCCACATTAGATGGCTTTAAACTTCAACAAAATAATCATGATTTGATTAATCTAAAAGACAATCTAATTATCAATATGGATCACAAATGTCTAAAATCTAGAATTCTAGAATTTCTTGAAGTATCCTGTACCAAAATAGTAGTAATTTTCTGCTACATTTTAGCACATGTTAATGAGCTTCTTTTGAGTTTATTCCACTTTTATTGAGGATTTAAAACATCCAAATCAACAAAAAAAAATTATCCCATAATATTTGCACTTTATTAGCTTAGGCATCCAGGTACTTAGATCAACTCATTCATTCATTGCTTTGAAATTTCTGGTTTTTGGTAGTAATTTTCTGTTGAATTTTAGCAAGTGTTAACAAAGCTATTTTGAGTTGGTTCTACTTGGATTGAGTCCTCAAAAAATTCTAATTAACAAAAAAATTTACCCCATAGCATTTGCACTTGGTTAGGTGAGACATTTGGTAGGTTAACTAGCTCACTAATTCCATAATTTCCGATTTTTAGAGTAGTATTTTCTAATAATTTTTAGCACATGTTAAAAAGGGTATTTTTGAGTCCACTTGGATTGAAGTCCTATAACATCATACTTAATATAAAAAATTACCTAGTCGCATTTTCATTTGATTTGTTTAGGAATTTGGCAAGTTTAATTGAGAAACATCAATTTTATAACAATCTTGTAACAATCTTGTAGCAGTTTGTTTTCATGATATTCCTTGCCAAAATTCACTCATAATTCATTGTAGAAGTAGATATATAACATATGAATTCTCTAAGACCACATTAGTTGAGCTAAGACTTGGTTAGGTCACCATTTAGTTATTACAATGCTTACTTCTTGAATGTTGATTTCTACAATTAGTCTAGATTTCCTTTCCACAATTCACTTTAAGCAAAGTGCACTTTCCTTCTTGCAAAATTAATCTATGACTTTTACTTCCTGTAAAACATAATAAATTTCCTTTATGCCATTTCCTTTCTAGAAAGATAGATTAAATTTTCTTGGTTTTCATTGTGCTTTACGTTTTTGTAAATAGAATAGATTTTCTTTCTGTCATTTACTTTCTAGCCAAAGTAGAACAAATTTTCTTATTGTTATTGACATTTACAACTTAGGATTAGTGGCTTACCTATATATTTTCTCATTTGAATTTGTTTCATTGCCTTCTTTCACTTGCATCAAAGGGAGTTAGACTAGGAAGAGGAAGGTGTCTGTTGCACATTCAATGTCGACCCCTCTTAAGTTTGTACAAACTCTGGGTTGATAATTTAAGTTGGTAGCCTTGGGAGTTGTTGCATTCTTGTTGCAATACTAGCACTCATCACCTTTTTACGCCATTTTCAGGGAAGATGTCAAAGAAACCACTCTCTTGTTCTTGGTATGGTTCTTTCTTTATTTCCTGCATTCATATTTTCTACAAAAAAAATGCATTAGACATCTCTCATTGCATTAGCATATTCATTCAAGTTTTCTTTTTAAAAACAAAAAAACAAAATCTTCAATACAAAAACCCCCCCACCATCCACTTTTGTATGTAGAAGAAGAAGATGTGACAGAGAAGTTAGAAGGAGGCATGGAGCATCTCTACTCTATCAACCCATATCAACGAGGGTCTTATTCTCCCCAAAATTTTCAACCATATCATGGGTCTTATTCCATTCATTATTTTCATCTACATCAACACCAACCTCCTCAATGGGGTGATCCATAATTTCTTCAATTTTCATGGTCATATCCTCCCCATCCTACCATTCCTCCTTTACATCCATATCAACACCAACCTCCTTAGTGGGGTGATCCATATTTCCCTTAATATCATCAATTCCCATGTTCACACCATCCTCTTTAGTGGGGAGATCCATATTTCCCTTAACATCGTCAATATCCTCCATACCAAACTCAATGCTATCCATCCCATCCCATCCAAATCCACCACAACCATAACCACAACCACATCCTCAACCACAACCATTTCAAAGATCTGCTTGCACTCAACTACTTGCACAACCATTTCGAAAACCAAGCAATAAAGTAACTCAACCCACTTACAATGTTGAGATACAAAATGTACAAAGAAATCCTCTTGATTTAAATGATATTTATTTTGGTTTGGGAAGAGTATTGCAAAGAAGATATTTTGTTGCTCCTATTCAAGAACAACATCAAGAAGAAGAATGTCCAGAGGAGAATAAAGATTCATGTACTACATTTGATGGAAAGCAACCATTGAAATGTGACATTGGGGAAGTTCTACTATGTCTTTAGGAGACTAACCAACAAATAGTAAGAGATTTTAATGTTATGGAAGAAGAAGACATACAAAATGATCTAGATGAGCAAGTGAACCAAGGGCACCACAGTTGTATTGAACTTGTGTTCCTCACAATCACTAAGCAAGAGCACCACTCTCTTCAACAATGTTCAACATCATCAAAGTCAAAGTAATTGGTCTCTCATATTCAAGTACATGTAAAATCATATGTTTCGAGCCTACACATGATTTTATTTATCATCTTGTTGTGCACATGGCTCCATTAGAAGTATTACTATACTTGAAAGGGATTTTCTTTTTCTTTTTTCAAGTAGGGTGGGATATAGGAATAAACAAAAAATAAAAGAAAAGAAAAAAATAAAATAAACTCAGGAGAAAACCTCCTTTGAGGCACCTGATATTGTCTCATTGACTGAAAACCTCCATGATGTGGTCAATGGGTTGGAAAAATAGAAGTGAAAAGAAAAAAAAGGAAATAAGATACTAGGTGAAAACCTCCCTTGAGGCGCCTAAGTAGACTTGGTACTTGAAAACCTCATTGACGTAGCTAATAGGCCTAGTAAAAAAAGATAGAAAAAAATGAAAAATGAAAAGTGAAAAAATATTATTTTCTCCAGATATCTCTCTCTAGTATATGCAGGGTCTTTCCAACTTGCTCGAGCAACAAAAAGTTGATCAAAGAAGAAAAAATCTAGTCAAGGGAAGTCAACATTGATTTTTCCACCTTATGCACCAAGATGCACCAACATGGCTAAGTCAATGTCCATACATCTCTTTTCATCCTCAAAATGCATCACCATGCCATATCTCATCATTCCCAATAACTTTCCCATTCATTTTACTCTTTGTCCTAAAGTGTTATATGCAAGTTTGATGTTGCTATAGGATTGTCAAAGAACATAGGGCAATTTTTTTTTTTTAACCATATCTTAAAAGATATGAATATTTTTGCCAAGTTGTTTCATGGGGAGATGCATAAAGATGATGGTAACATGTTTAATAATTTTCAGCAAATTCCAATGCATACTTTCCGACAAATTGACCACCACCACTTGTAACTATTTTCCATTTTTCTAAAGATTCATTCATCTATTGGCCAATATGTTTTATGAGGAGATGGAAACATGCTCAAAATTTTTCAGGTGAATCCAATCTACCGTTTGAGAGAAATGGATTAAACAAGTCTACTACATGATTGTCCCAAATTTTCTACATTATTGTGATCGACATAGAAGAATGGTTCAGATCTTATGTTTTGCATAGAGGGACAAGAGGAGGGGTCCACCACACCCTCATAATATATCCTCCACAACATTTTTCCTCTTTTCCACCCCAATTTCCACCTATATCAATAAAAGATACCCATTTTCACCCCTTCTTCCATCATTTCCACCACAACTGAGGCTTTTAATCCTTCTCCTTATATTTATCATGAATTATCAGTGATTTTGGAGGCTTTATATGAAGGATAATGTGATATTAGAAGGGTCTGTGTAATTACTATAGAAAAACACATAGTCTTGTAGTAGTCTGCATTGACCCTACATGAACATAGTAGGAAGCCACTAATCAGTGGAAAAGGTCATTTGTTTCCTAGCAATGTCATACCTATCATCATTTCACTTCTTTTTCCTCCATCGTGTCCTTCAATAACCAATCCCAAAGAATAAGGTTCTCCTCTCATCATTCTAATCAAAAAGGTTGATAAGAAAGGGAATAACAATTATTTTGGGGTGGGCATGAAATCAAACTTCCTCTAGGAAAAATAAGAAAACTATTCATTTTCCCCCTATCTTAAAAACCCTCATTACACAAGAATCTCTAAAAATTGTAGTAGAAATAGAGAATTTCCTTGCCAACTTTGGAAAGTTGTATTGAAGACTATAGGGGGTGGATTTAACCGTAGTGATCCCACAACCAAGATGGAGAAGAGGAAGCTAATGAAAAAACAAAAGAACATGGAGAAGAGGGAAATAAACCAAAAGAAAAAAGTCAAGGAGGAAGAAGGAGAAGTAGAGGCACAAACTGCGCTAAACACCAAAACAATAGTTCCTAAGAAAGATCTAATCAAACTTTCTATGACACAAATAGCATAATGGAGAACTGCAAAGGCCATTGCGAAATCATCCAAGCCACAAAAGAGAAGAAGGCAACAAAAGGAAAGAAGACATTCACCATCAAAATATAATTTAAACCATAATGATGAAAAGAGGGTTTCTAAGAGGTCTTTGATCTCTTCTAGATTTTTTAGTATGAATATTTGCATAGTCAATAACTTGATAAGGATGAATACTTCTATTTAACTGTGTTTTTCCTTGATATTTCCAACGTTTTGGGTGAACACTTCACCCATCTTCAAGGACATTAAGCTTTTCTGATGAAGTGAAGATTGTTAGACTTGGTTAAATAGAGGATGGAATTAGAATATAGCCATTTGAGGGGGTGAGAGTGAAAAGACTCATGGTTCCAATGAAATCAAATAATTATTAGAAATTGAATTCGGATTGAAGGAATTAAATAATATAAAATACTTAAATTATGATAGTCAAAATTTTTAATTAATTTAATTTTAGTTTGTTGAGAAAATATAAAAATAAATGAAATGACAATGATTTAGCTCAAAGATAGAATTCATAAGTCACTTGGTTAAATTTGAAAAGTAATTATAAATATTTTCAAACTAACTTATAAATATTAACTAAGATTGAGGATATTATTATTATTAAATAAAATAAGGGATAAGATATAAATAGATATTAAAAGTTCATTTAAGTGGTTAAGTAGAGTAAAAAAAGAAATGTATATGTAAATTAATATAAATAACTAATATGAATGAAATTATTACTATTAAATATAATAAAGGGAAAGGATTATTATTATATGTAATAAAGGGATCATATTAGATTTTTTTTAAGAAATGGGCAAAAATAGAATAAACGAGAATTAATGAGCATAATATAATTAAAGAGATAATTGAATTCATTTATGATTTAAAATTAGGCAAGGATTATTTAGATTGAAATAAAATTAATCAATAAATATGACAAAGATAAAGATATTTGAAGAATTAAAAGAAGGAGGGAAGAGAAAAGAAGAAGAAGAAGGGCAAAGGGTGGGGATTAAGATGGGTTAGAAATAATAAAAAGGGATCAAATTTAGAGAGATTGGATTTAAAGGACAAGAAATGGATAATAAGTTTCTATGAGTGGCTTAATTAGTACCCATCTTCCTGATTAAAGTTGTTAGGGTTCTGTTCAATCTCTAGGGCTTCTCTAATGACACATTTGGAGTGGAAGGGGGTCGAGGCTAAGATTTTGGTTTTATGAAAACAAATGAGATGCTTTGTTTTATGGGAGTGTCAAACAATGGCTAACTTAGGAATACAATTATGATAGGTATCAACCATATGTTCTTTGAGACGATATTTGAAGGATCTACCAGTTTTCCCTATAGACTTGAGTTTCCACAGGTGCAATGGATTTCATAGACCCCGAGGCCTAGGATAAGGTCATTCTTTTCTTTGGGCTAGTTGAGGGTTTTTCGGGATTTGAAAAAGGTTATAATTTTATTTTTAGATAGGAATTTGGATAAATTATTAGTAACCACTTAAATGTATGGAAAGTTTACTTTGGCCAAGGGAGGGTTATTGGTAAGGCTTTTAGATTGTGGGTGTAGAACAGATTAAAAGAATTTGTTGATATGGGATGATGGTGAGATGAGATTTTTCAATGGGAAAGGATTGGGAAGCAGAGATCTGAACGGATCTAATGACAAGGGTTTTAAGCACAACAAAATTCCAAGAGGGATGATGGTGGGAGGTGGCATGGAGGTATCTATCAGTGTGAGTCTCTTTCCGATAAAATTGGAGCGGAAGCGAGCCATCGGGGATACGAGAGGCAAGGGCATCTAGAAAGTGGAGGGAATGGTTTTCTTCGAGATCCTTAGTGAATTGGATATGAGGAGAAATATTATTGAGACTGGAAAGGAAGGATTGGAGAGTAGGTAAACCATGAGACCAAATAACAAAGGTGTCATTGACAAAGCATTTCTAGAATTTTGGTTTTAAGTGGTAGGCATCAAGGGCCATGGATTCAAAATTATCCATAAAAATGTTAGCCACAATAGGGGAAAGTTAAGAACCCATAGTTGTGCCATCAGTTTGCTTGTAGCGCACTCTGTTAAAGGTGAAAAAGGTAGTGGTAAGGAAAATTATGATAAGTTTTAGGGTTTCAAAGTATACAAGCTTAAAAATGAGATCTATGTCTTTAGGGACAAGAATTTTGGTAAATAATGAAATGAAATTAAAGCTAACCATGATGTAAATTTCATTGAGCTTGAGGTGTTTTATTTATTGGATGAAAATAGAGGAGCTTTTAATAAAGGAGGAAGAGTGGCTAGAGAAGGGATGAAGCTTCTTGGAAAGGAACTTGGAGAGGGCATGGATGGGACCTCCAATAGTGCTGACAATAGGTCGAAGGGGAATATTATTTTTGTGAATTATAGGTTGGTCATAGATCCTATGAGTAATGGAATTATAGGGGAATAAGATGATTTTGGACAACAAGGCCAATAGATGAAGATGTAATGTCATTGATGACCTTGTTTGTAATAGATTGGGTTTAGTTGAATGTTTGTATATGAAGATAAGGAAAGGAGATCAAGCATATTACAATGGTAATCTGACGAATTCATAACAACATATGCATTGCCTTTCTAACCCTTAAGAATGATAATGTTGGGGTTGGAATTGAGCTAACAGAGGCTTTTCAATTCCACTTTTGTAAGGTTAGGTCTGGGGAGCTTGGGGCCTCATGGAATGCAACCACATTCTTGTCGAAGCTCTTCAACTACATGGGAAGGAATGTGGTCGGACATAGATTCATTGGAGAAAATAATATCCTCAAAGGGAATGACACTTGGAGGAAAAAGAACACAGTTGAAGTCCTTTTCTAAGAGCCTTAAGGAGGGAGTTCAAGCTCAACTGAGGAAAAATTAACCACTTTAGCATTCCGAATGAAAGGAGAAGGAGAAAAGGATGAAATTTGGGTAGGGGAGGAGGAAGAATGATTATGAATGGGATTATAATTGAAATTAATATTAGGATTATAGAAGGGGTTAGAATTGGAAAGAGGATTGGAGCGAAGAGTAGAATTAAAGGAGGGGTAAGGGGTGTTAGAATTAGGACAAGGACAAGGAGGAATATATTTGAAATTAGAATTAGAGTAATCAGAATTGGGACTAGAATCTAAATGAGGACTAGAATCATAATTATAATTTAAATTAGGACTAGAATGAAATTAGGAATACAATTATATTATATTTTAAATTATACAGGGAATTATGATTAGATTTGGAAATAGAATTAGAATTAGAATTAAATATAAAATGACCATTGAGATTATAACCATCATTATTAATATTTAAATTATATATGAAAGTAGATTTTAAGCTAGGATTAAAATGAATATTATAGAAATTAGATTTATTTTTAAAAATTTTAAATTTTAAACTACAACTAGCCTTAGAATCAAGGGGAACATATTTTGAATTAGATTTTGAATAATGAATAGATTTAGAATTTGACTTAAAATAAAATTCAGAAATAGAATTAGGAATATTTTCAATATTAATAACATTAGAATTTAAATTAAGATATAAGTCTGAAATAAATTGATTTCTATAGTTTTTAGGTTTAGTGAAATCAATGGTAGGGAGTTTGACATAGGGAAAGGAAGGACTGGCCAGCAGTAGAGAAATGATCTTGGTTGATGGGTTTGGTTGACTAGGGGAAGATGATTTGGATCTCATAGAAGGAGAGGCCAAAATGGAAGGAAAAGCAACTTAATTGGGGTGAAAAACGACTGAATTGGAGCTAGGAAGGGTTCTAGATGGTGACCTCATGATGTCAGGAAATTAGAATCCTTTGGTTTGGAAGCTAAATGTGGATCATAGTCAGTGATGGAATCGAAAAGGTTCCTATAATATGTTATAGAAAGATAAGAGGAAAAACTTAGGCATGAGGTGCAATTTTGGCCAAGATATAATAGATTATCTGATATGCCACCAGATGCTACAATTTTGCTATAAGATGTTATATATTTCTATAGGATTACATTTGGGGGCATTTTTTGGGTTCCAAAGGTAGTACAATGGTGGAAAAATGTAGCAGGAGGTTGGAAAAGGATGTGGAAGACTTTTCCAAACCTAGAAATCTTCAAGAACCAATCTTGCACAAGGGGAAAAGGTAGACTAATGGTCTCTAGAAAAACTATGATTTTTGTTTGCAGAAACATTCTTGGAAAAATTAGTGAAAATAGAATAATTTTTTTAAGGGATATGACATGAATGTAATGGAGGTAATGCCACTTTTCCCTACAAACCAACAAATTTCACTTGCAAAGAGAAAAGTTAATTTTTGTGCTTGAAAAGATTGCTACAAACATGCATGAAAAGAACAACTATTTTTTTTCCTTGTCCTTGTAGAACCTACAACCAAGCTTGTTAAGAGAAAGGACTGAGAAATGTACAAGAGAGAGGCCACTAGGGCCATGAATGAGGTACAACTAGGTCACTAAGTTTCTCAAAGGATGAGCAATACTTTCAGTAGGGGTTATGATGGGCCTCCAAATTAGATAAAATTTAAGGCTGATGTGATCACCCTTTAACACATTTAACCTCTCTCATTGCATTTGATGACATGCTTTTGAGCTATAATATGTTCATTAGGAAGGTTTAAGATAATTTCATATTATGTGCCTAATATTATTTATTTTTGTAGAACATTGAGAGAATATTGACTAAATTTTGAATGAGATAATATAATGACTTTTTCCTTGCTACAATATGGACCAAGATTAGATAATAAATGAACAGGATTTTATGAAATTATTGAACAAAATATGGAGATCTAGTGCACCATGTCATTTGATGAAGATTCCTACTGTTGGGGACTAGGTCCACTTTTAGAGGGATTTTAGAGGGGAAAGTTCCCTCCTTTTATAAAGGATGCTTCCCCATTATTTTGTATAAATAAAAATTCAAATTTTCCTCTTGGGGCATGATTTTATTAGACTTCTTGGGAAGAAAACTTGTCATTTAGCAACTCTACATTCATTTCTAATATGGACACACTTCGATTGACTCTAATAATGAAGTTTGGTGTCGTTTCTAGCTTCTAAAGCTTGGTTTCCTTCATAGGACTCTAATTATCCTTGTTCTTGTCCATCCCAGGAGCCTTAGATCCTTTCTATACAATTTATTTATCTTCTTTTCACTTCTTATTCACTTGCATTTCTTCATGTTGCATTTCCTATTTTTGCACCGAATATTCATGTTTCATTTATTGTAGGTTAGATTGGTTAAATGATTGAAATAAGTGGTTTTGTAGGTCATTTAAAAAGTTACAAGTATGATACATCCTCAAATCAGATTTTCAAAGTCATATTCATCATTGAGCTAATTTGATTGGTTTACTAGTTCACGATTCTAGAATATAGGGAAGCATCCTATAGTAAAATAGTAGTAATCTTTTGCTAAATTTTACCACGTGTTAATGAAATTATTTCAAGTTTATTCAACCTGGATTGAAGCTTAAAAACATCCAAATTGATAACAAAATTTAACCCACAACATTTTCACTTGATTAGATTAGGCATTCGGGTACTTAGATCAACTCACTAGTTCATTGTTATGAAATTTATGGTTTTTAGTAGCAATTTTCTGTTGAATGTTAGCACAAGTTAATGAATTTATTTTGAGTTGGTTCCACTTATATTGAATCCTAAAATCATTCCACTTAATAAAAAAAATTACCCCGTAGCATTTACACCTTTTTAGGTTAGGCATTTGGTAGGTTAACTAGCTCACTAATTCCATAATTTATAATTTTTAGAGTAGTAATTTTCCACTATTTTTTAGAACATGTTAACAACAATATTTTTTAGGGATTCCACTTGGAGTGGAGTCCTAGGAAATCCTACTTAATAAAAAAAAATTACCCCACCTCATTTTAATTTTATTTTTGATAATATGACTAGTTAACTTGAAAAACAACAACCTTGTGGTAGTTTGTTTTCAAGATCTTCCTTGCCCATATTCACTTTAAATTCATGGTAGAAGTAGATTTATAGCCTATGAATGGTCAGATACCAGTTTGGCTGAGCCGAGGCTTGATTAGGTCACCATTTGGTTCTTACATTGCCTCTTTCTTGAATGTCGATTTCTGCAATTAGTTTAGATTTCCTTTCCACAATTTACTTTAAGCAAAGTGTGCTTTCCTTTTTACAAAAGTAATCTAGGAATTTTTTTCCTACAAAAAAAAAATGATTTTCTTTAATTCCATTTCCTTTCCAACAAGATAGATTATATTTTCTTGGTTTTCATTATGCCATACATTTATGCAAATAGATTATATTTCCTTTTTGTGATTTAGTTTCCAGCAAATGTAGTATAAGTTTTCTTATTGTTATTTACCTTTTGTGACTTAGGATTGATGGATTACCTTGATTTGTGCTCATTTGAAGTTGTTTCATTTCCTTCTTTCACTTGCATCAAAGGGAGTTAGATCCAGAAGAGGAAGGTGTCTGCTACACAAACAATGTCGACCCCTCTTAAGTTTGTATGAACCTCGAGTTGATCATTTAAGTTGGTAGCATTGGAAGTTGCAACATTCTTGTTGCAATATTGGGGCTCATCAATAAATACCGAATGAGAGCTCAGATTGTTTAAGAGAGACTTGAAGATAGTTCAACACACTTTTCCCGTTATGTGTAATCATATTTGTCTCTATGTGAGGTACCTAAATAAAGAAGGATATTGTTGGGTTCTGTAAGCGCTGCAACATGGAGAACCAATGATTAAACATGGTGAATTTCTATACCAAATTCTGGTAGAAAGGAACTAAGTTAGGTTTGAATGTGTTACATACCAAATTTGATATGCTTGGGTCAGGGTTGTTACTATCAATCAAATTTGAAGGGAAGGGTTCTTATTTAAATTTGAAGGATTAACTTCATTTGGCTTTTCAATATTGATAAGTTAAAATAAAATATTTTTTTTTATATGAAAATGAAAAATAATTTTAAATTTTGTGTGTGTTTACATATCACACTTTCTACTTTTTCAAGTTGTGTAGACTTCAAACACAAAAATTATCTACAGATAAAAACTTCAAGTACACATAAACTTGCAAAAAAGTAGATCAAGTAGTAGATGCAAGAAATCATAGTGGAGTTGGAAGAGAATATCTTCCACTCACGCCATAGAGGATTGGTAGGTACCATTTGTAAATCCAAGGATCAAGAGGATAAGGAGTTGATTCAAATGGAAGGTGAATTCACTTTGACTTGTTTCTCATTTGTAAACATCAAATTGATTCACTAGAACTAACGCTTTTGATCTGCCATGTCCACTACTAAGCTATAATTTGGTGAATAAATATAAATTAATATATAATAATATATATATAATATAATATATATATATAGATAGATAGACACCAGAAAATTTGTTTTAGGTTTTCATCACTTTTGATGTACAAAAAAAAATTAATAAAACAAAAGCTATAAAATTAAGACAAGTAAAACATATTATCAAAATTTCATTACCCTCCAATTGAAAAATTAAAAACAATTTCATATCAAATTTGACAAGTGACTTTTGATTTTTATTTCAATTTGCCTAGGAAATAATTATTATGTCCTCCATGACGGTTAGAGAGCTTTCGAATGACTTCAAATTTGAATCTATCATGCAGGGGAAGTGAGAGTTATTATATGTGATCATTTGTCAAACTGTTAATTTTTGTATTATTTTTTATGTTTTTTAGATAATTTATTTGGGTCTTAATTCAAATTTGATATATATTTTATAAATCATAAATTTTTAAACTATATAGTCTAGAAAAATTTAATCAAACAATTCTTATCTGTGAAAAATGAACTTAATTTATAATTCAAAAAAAAATGAAATAATCAAATTCATAACATTATAAAAACTTATAAATTAAAAAAATAATCATTACTAATAGTACTACTCTATGTAAAATGATATCCAAGTCACACATCATAATTGTGTTTAATAAAGACATCCAAATCATACATCATAGTCATGTTTAATAAAGGGATACAAATCATACATCATAGTCATGTTTAATAAAGACACTTGGACATATTCTAAAGAGGATTTTCTCTAGAAGAGGGAGACAATTTTTGATAGAAAATTTTTGGTTATCAAATTTTTCTTACAACTCGAAGACTCAATTTATTAGTGAGTTCACATTCCATTTATAGAAACAAATAATTATTTAAACATTGAAGTATGAAACAACTTAAAGTTATAAATCCAATAAAATAAAAAGAGAGTCAATAAATCTCTATCCGACTGCATTTCACAAATCATAAGTAAAAGGACTGACTCACTGTCCAAACACTCCAAAAAACTAGTAATCGAGATTCCAAGAAAATAAGGATAACAATGACATTAGTGCAATGCGAATGGTAAGGAATCTTACACTGAATGAACCAGAGAGATTTCATAATTGAGGTTGATGTGATCTATATTGTGTATATTGAAATTTGTTTAGTAAAAATCACGTGAGAATTTCTGAGTTGACTTGAACCATTTAGTGTGGTTTATCGTCAAGACTAGGATGAGATGTTTGATCATGACTAATAGAGAAGTCTGATCATGGCCAATAAATAAATAACTAGAATGTTGTAGAGAGAGTTTATTTCAATGACTAGATGACAATTTTGCTTGGAAAACATTACGTTTTTTGGCATGATGTTGAATAAATCTTAGAAAAAATTTGGGAAATCCTAGTTACAACTATCAAACTATGTAATTTGGCTCCCTGGGGTTTTTGATGTTCGTAAATCCATTTCTAGCTTTAAAATCACAATTGAAACACAATAAAATTTAGATTCTGCAGCCCAAAAACAATCAGATTCCAATGAAATTTTTTTTCCTAGTGAAATTGTTGCATGGATAGATGATTCATATCCAATTAGGAACTTTAATATTGGACAAGATTGTTTTGTAGGTACATTTCATGGATAACAAAAGATGGAGACACTAATAGTGTATATGACTTCAAAGGAGCATAAGAAAGAATAGATAAGTAGAGGAAATCATCATGGTAATATAGTATAAGATATAAATTTTTCATAATATAATTGTGCATATGGATGCAAGCACTATATAGGCATGCATACCCCTTGTTGGGCTACAATGGTTGAGTAGAATTAGAATCATAGCTAGATGTTATATACTCATTATTAATTTTCCTAGAAGGGAAGGTTGTGCATTCGTATGAGGAGTTGTTAGCACTTGCGTGTTGGGTTAGACATTTGTTGGTTATTAATTTTTGGTGATGTTGGACCAAGTGTGTTGGAATTGAATCAAGTAAGATTCAAGGAACATGTGTCAACAAGTTGCACTAAATAGTTCTTGGAAATTACTAACAAAGTTGTTTATATATTTAGGAGGATTCCATCAAAGAAAACTACTAGGTTATACCATCTTAAGGCCTGAATAAGTATCCATTATTAGTTTATTTTTTATATTACTAGGTCAGCTAGAACCTTTCATTGTAATTGTATATTTTGTCTCCTATATACATACCAAGGAGAACTAGACTTAGGACCATCATACTTGTTTTGTGTATTGAATTCATTGTAAAATGAGTTTTCTCCCTTAATGTGGATTAAAATCATAGACTTTTTATCGATTTTAGGACACATAGCTCATAATATTTGGAATCAAAGCAAATGAAACTAAGGTTTTTATATTTCAAAAAACTCATCTTCTAATTTTAACTATATTTGTTTACTTTTAGATTGTGAAATTTTTGATCATATTTAGAAGAGATCTCGAGGAACATTTAATAAACATTTCAGATTAAGGTCCACTATACTTTTTGAGATATACCTTGTCGAAGTTAGGGTTTGTGAATGGTCCTAAAACCAATTTCAAACGAGTAATATTGATTTTTTTTCTATAATTTATTAATATGTAGAGAAAGAAAATTTATCATATTAGGGTACAATATTGAAATAAAATTCATTAAAATGTTAGGTTCTGGTTCACTATACTTTCAGAGATATACACTATGGAATTTAGGGTTTGTGAATGGTCTTGAAATTAGTTTCAAACAAGTGATAGCATTTTCTCTATATGTTTTTTTGAGATACTTCATACTGTGATTTTTTATAGATCTAAAGAGACATATCAAAGTATTTTAACTAAACATTTCAAAATCATATTAAGAAATTGGACATAAGGCATGATTTAGTACAAGTTACTCTTTGAAAGAAGTATAAAATCAACCAATTCTAGAAAAGTTATAATAACTTTCTCTTCACATATCAAATTTTGGTGAGACCTACATAAATATATAAAAGTCATATCAAAGTGCCATGAGCCAAACTTTTAGACTCATAAAGACTACAATCTAAGGGATATATCAAGAAAAAGGGCATTCATCCAAATAGTCTCTAAATTAATATTTTAAAGATATGTAACTTACAAGTGACATAACTTTTGATTTGAAGATCCATTTTTTGATAAGAGGAGTATTATTATTATTTTCTTACATGAAATATATTATACCACTTAAACTTGTTGAAAGTTAATCCATTCATAAATAAATAGAATATGTCCAAAATTGAGTATCCAAGTTGGAAAGTCAATTGTCACATATGCAATAATCAATTAAAAAGGATATTAAACAAACGATAATTGAAAATAAGGAAGAAATGGATAAGAAGATGAAACAATTGCAACAAAAGATGGATGGAATGGAACAAAAAAGATTACAGAATCTATAAATGGGCGGCTCTTTAAAATTGATAAGTTGTTAAATAAAGCTAGTACTTTTAGCTGAAAAACTTGCCAATAATAGAAAATTTTCAAGTGGATTTAAGTCTAGCAGTAGAGATATTTATGGATGATTTCCTCAGAGAGAAAAATTTAAGGTTGAATTAAAGGAATTTGATGGAACAAAAGTGTTTTCTTGGGTGCATGAAATAGAGCAATATTTCGAATTATATAATATTATGGATAGTAAGCAAATGGTTCACATAGAAAATTTAAACTTTGAGATAAAACCCTATGAATGGTATCAAAGAATATTTAAAAGGAAGCCACATTCTTATCATTATATTTAAGGTTTATTTATAAGAGACTTAGAAGCACAATATGGCAAAGCTTGGGAACAAGACTAGTTTAATGAATTGACAAGAATCAAGTAGTTTGATGCAAATGGAAATTATTGTAACAACCCCGGGTTGATTTCCATGCCGTAAATAAAATATGACCAAGGTCATGGGACACACATTCCAAGTTGAATGAAGGGAAAAACACTATAGTGGGCATCAGTTGTGGTTTATTAATGGCTATGGAAATTGGCAAAGTCAAGAGGAAATAAATGGAAATTAATTAAAAGAATAAAGGAAAATAAGAGAAAAGGGAGATGAAGAGACACAAATATTCATGCAAAGGAAATTCAAGAGAAATTAGAGGAAAATGAAAGAAAAAGGAAAAAGGAAAGGGAGATACTAGATTCCAATGATAAAAAGGCATTAGAGAAATACTTCATAATTTTTGTCAGTTCTAGCTTTGATCACTTTCATAAATAGATCTCTAAGAAAAGAGTGATGAAGCACTTGGACAAGAAACCATGTAAAGAAAGCAAGGGAGAACAAGAAAAAGGATGGTAAAGTAGCTACAACAAGAGGACATTGTCAGTAACAGGTTGCATGTTTGATTTCATTGCTAAGATTTGGATGCATTGTACATGTGTTTGTTGTTTGTTTGTTTTGTTTTCATCAGGCATGGGATTTTCTTGGATTAACAGTGGTTTTCAGTCTTGCCTTTCCATTTCCTAGATATCCATGGTGTTGTGGGTTCCTTGTTTGGTTTAAGATTTGGATGGATGGTAGACTTTGGATCCTGGTGAGGTAGTCTCGAGAAATTCCCAAGGGTCAAGGGTGGAGATGGACTTTCTCCAAGAACTCTTGACAAATGGGTGCAGATAGAAAAATTCCTCTAGGTATGGTGAAGAATGTTGGAGGTATCCAAATTTGTTTGGTGTTAGTGATTTATGGATATGTTTAGGTGAAATCACTGCAGTTGTGGGGTGAGGTTGTTTGGCTTCTTAAAGCCCTGGTTGGTTGTGTTTTGATTTATCCCATGAGACCCCACATTCTTAATTGGAATATGGCATGAGGGTGATTAGCTGAAAGAGAGATTTGGTTCAGCCCAATCTAGGGTTGAGTGGTACATGAAGTCCCTAAATTGGTTAGCATTTACATCTTTTAATATGAGTTATTTCCTTATGGTGATCAATGAACACATGTAATTTTTATTGCATTGATTCTATGATTGGTTTGTCATGGATTCATTATGTTAATATATTGGTTATAAGCATGGTTAAATGATGTGATCTTGTTATGGATCTTGTTCATGATTTGATAAACTATTGAATGGTCGTGTGAATGCATGGGCTAACTAGTGTTGTTGCAACTAGTTTGAGAGGGCATTGATCCTTCTTGATGATTCCTTGATGAAGTTAAGGAGACATTGAACATTTATGCATTCATGACCCATAGTTACTATGTTTACCATGTGTTTGATGAAATTTTCTCATGTGTTTGGAATCTTCTGAGCAAGATCGAACATTATTACTTATCATATAGACTTTTAACAAAACTTGATTCTAGAAAGTTATGGGTTGTTTTGGGTAGTGGCCTGTAGGCTAGCCCTGAAAATGTGGCATTGGTTCTGCAGTCACATGCCATGTAATTGGGAAAATTCGGCTACAACCACACGAAGGGAGGCTTGTGCATGACTTGTGTGTGTAGATGGGCATTTCCAACCACACCCATAATGGCTTATCCATGAAGCAGGGTTGTGAGATCAATTAAAAAGAAGTTCCAACTCAAGGTCTGAGCACTAGGTGTTGTGGTCTAACACATAGGTGATCTGATGTCCCTAAGAGGTTTCAGTAAGTTTCCAATTAGTAGACCGCATTTCCATAACTGGAAATTGGATGTTGGGTCATTTCATAGCAAATCTCATCTCATGCTTACACAGAGAGATTGTAAAACTAGGTAAATGTGGGATGGGGTGATTACTGGGTGGTATCAGAGTGAGGTTACAGCACTGGACCTTGGGGTAAATGCAGATTGTTATGTATGCATATTAGTTGTTTATATGTTTTTCATGCATGCATGTTAGATACTTATTGCTATGTTTATAATATCCATGTATAAGCTAGTATGCTTATGATATTGTATCATGCTAATTTGGATTGGCTTGTGCAGATGCAATAGCCTCCCCTGAGATACCCTAAGGTATAATTTTGATTATGTTTTATATAGTTAACAATGGAATATTGTAGTACATATAAGGCCAAGAGATGAAGAGCATAAGAGTTGAGTACAATTCATATGAATCTTTGTACAAGTCGGAAGAGACATTGGTAGGATGGTAGAAACTAGTTGAGCATTAAGGAGAGGGACATTCTCTTGGTTTGGAAAACACATTGAGAATTTTGAGGGAAAAAATTGTGAATTGCAAGTAAAATAATGAGCGATAGATTGAGGCATAGGAAAGGCTTGCCAGAGCTCAAGAAACACACGCCGAGGTTATGTAGTGATTCTATAGAGCCTTAATATTTGCATAAATAGGGACAGCTGGGGATCAATCAAGGATAGGAAGAAAAGACAAATGGTGCAGATGGAAGAAAGTATCAGAAAGGGTAGAGTATGGACAAGGATGAGATAGTGATAGGTGGAAGATCCTTGGATACACTTGATAGGAGGGTTCACACTCATGGATTCTACTCTAGCTTTGGTTCTAAGAGACATCATCATCGTCATTGCTAACATCCTTATAGGAGAAGAGAGGGGGTACTTTCCTTAAGAGTTCAAGAAAGCCAAGCCTTTTACTTTTGATGGAGAAGTGAAGAAATTAGAAGATGCAGAAGCATGAATTCTTGGGATGAAGAAGTTATTCAGATTTCATTATTATTCAAAGAACATGAAAGCTAAGATAACCAAATTTAGTCTCAAAGGAAAGACAAGCATATGGTGGAAAGATGTTATGCATACTAGAGGCATAAGGGAAGAAAAGCTAACTTGGGATGAGTTTGAAAGACTCTTTAGGAAGAATTAACTTTCTGAGAAATATTATGATGGAAAGGCCAAGGAGTTTTATGAGTTGAGGATAGGTTCCATGATAGATGAAGAGTACATGACTAAATTTATAGATTTGTTGAGGTATATTCCCTATATCAAGGATGAGAAAATAAAATTCCAAAGCTTCATCATTGGATTACCATTAGTATTCAAGGATAATATTGAGTATGGTGAGCCTTGGTCATTGGAGGAAGTCATCAGAAAGCTAAAGCATTGTTATGAGTAATCTAAGCGCAAGTTTGAGTTCAAGCGAGACTAGAAAGGTAATGAGAAGAAAAAAGGAAAATGTCATAAGAAGTGAGGAATATCTCAGGATGCAGGTGACAAGGAGAATTTGGCATCTCATAATAAGTTCAATGCAAATAAGAGGGGACATGGATTTTCTTATTGAGGAAGAACAGAATAAAGGTGATGGTAGGAAACCTTTGAGGCATTCGA
This sequence comes from Pinus taeda, assembly GCA_000404065.3. Lineage (NCBI taxonomy): Eukaryota > Viridiplantae > Streptophyta > Pinopsida > Pinales > Pinaceae > Pinus > Pinus taeda. The sequence continues at coordinate 291,795 of APFE030916364.1, forward strand.
CCTATGGTGGAGGACATCACAAGAGAGATTCTCCATTAAATGAGGGTGGAAAACCTCATGTTTATAGTTCTCAAGAGGTGTAGACATTTTGGGATGTAGGACATAGTATTCCCTATATTTATGAAACAGTGGATAAGAGGCAAGAAGATCATTATGAATCCATTATTGAGATGGAAGGTAAGGTTTGTGATCAAGTTGTTTCTATTTTGATTGATCCAAGATCTATAGCTATATTAGTCTCGACCTAGTGGATCAGTTCCAGTTGAACAAAGAAGTGCATGTAGAATCATGGTTGGTGAAATTGGCTATAGGGACCAAGAGAAGAGTTCATCACTAGGTGAGATCTTGTGCATTTGATTTTAATGGTATGCCTACATCAACACATCTAAATGTGCTTCCTTTGGGTTCATGTAGCATGCTTTTGTGCCTGGATAAATTGTTTATTCACAATACTAAGGTAAACAACTATGATAAGGCCATTGCGTTCCTAGATGATGATGGAGAAAAGAGAATCTTATAGGGAAAGAAGAAGGCTACATCAATGTGAATGGTTACAACTATTCAAGGGAAGCACAAATAAAAAAATGTTTACTATTTGCAGCACATGTTTCTAGTGGCAAGGGGAAGAAAGATGAGGATGATGAAGTCCTTAGGAGGTATCATGTCTTACAAAAATTTGAAGATTTGTTTCTTTTAAATATTCTAGAGTTTCCTCCTCATAGAGAGGTGTATATCTCTATTGAGTTGGTATAAGGGGTAGCACCAACATTTAAGGCGTCTTATAGGATGAACACTCCAGAGTTGGTGGAGTTAAGAATGCAACTTAAAGAAATGTTGATAAGGGATATATAAGGCCAAGTGTATCTCCTTGGGGTGCACCAATATTGTTTGTAAGGAAGAAGGATGGTATTTTCAGATTTTGAATTGATTATAGGTAGTTTAACAAGGTGACTATCAAGAACAAGTACACACTTTCATGGATTGGTGATTGTTTTGATCAACTGAAGGGAGATGTAGTATTTTTGAATATTGACTCGGGATCTAGATATCATCAGGTGCACATGAAATAAGAATTATATACAAGACTACATTTTGTAAAAGGTATGGGAACTATGAGTTTGTGGTGGTTCCTTTTGGTCTTACCAATTCTCCATCCACCTTCATATTTTTGATGAATAATTTGTTGTGCCCTTATTTAGATAAGTTTGTGATAGTATTTATTGATGATATATTGGTATATTCAAAGAATGAAGAGGAGTATGCAAAGCACCTAACAATATTGTTGAAATTGTTGAGAGAGAATTACTTATATGCCAAGCTCAATAAGTGTAGTTTCTTTTAGACTCAAATCCATTACTTAGGACATGTTGTTTCCAAGAAGGGGATAGCAGTGGATCCAAAAAAGATTAAGGAAATCATGGAGTGGCCAACTCCAAGGAATATGTATGAGTTCATATCATACATGAGACTAGAATGTTATTATAGGTGGTTCATCAAGAACGTCTCAAAGATTGACTATCCTATCACAAATTTGTAGAGGAAATGGAAGAAGTTTGAATGGATTGAGGAGTGTGAAACTAGTTTTGAGAGGTTGCAGCAGATGCTTAAACATGCTATGGTTTTGAATATTTTAGATTCTAATAAATATTTTTTGGTTTATACAAATGCATGTAAGGAATTACTTGGTGGAGTCCTGATGCTAGAAGGATAGGTGGTTTTCTATGAATCAAGGAAGTTGAATGAGCACGATAAAAACTATGTGACTCATAATCTTAAGCTGGCAGTTATCATTCATGCATTGAAGATGTCGAGACATTATCTCCTTGATAGGATTTTTTTTCTAATGAGTAATCATAGTGGGTTGAGGTACTTGTTTGACCAACCCAATCTAAATGCAAGGAAAGCTAGATAGTTTGCTACTCTCAATGAGTTTTATTTTAAGATCGGGTACATCAAGGGAAAAGAGAATTGGGTTGCAGATCCTCTTAGTGGGAGAGTGCAGGTGAATCATATTTTAGTTGTGATCTCTTATGGGTTAGCTTTACAAGATGAAATCTTGCATGCAGGGCAGCATGATGAGAGGTATTAGTAGCTGAAGCATAGATTGTACCAACAAGGTGAAGGTGATAGGGATGAGGAGTATCACCTCACAGCAAATGGCTTGTCAGATTCAGGAGCACGATTTGTGCGTCAGATAGGAATGAGTTGAAGAAGCTTATCTTGAGAGAGTTTCATGTCAAGCCATATTCAGGCCACTTGAGATACTAGAAGATTTTGACAATTGCTAAGAAGTTGTTTATTGGTTGAACTTGAAGAAAGTGGTGGTTGAGTTTGTTGCAAGGTGCTCAGATTGTCAGTAAGTGAAAGCTGAATGAAAGCATCCAACTAGTTTGTTACAGTTTTTTCCTAATTCAAGAATGGAAATGGGAGGTCATTTCTGTGGATTTCATTACAAGATTTCTGAGGACACCGAGACAACACGATTCCATCATGGTTGTGGTTTATAGGCTAAGAAAGGTAGCTCACTTCATTGTAGTGAATTCTACTAATTAATCTAGTGAGACAACTCATATCTTCATCGGGGAGATAGTGAGGTTGCATGGTGTGCCGAAGAATATTATATTAGACACAGATTCAAATTTCACTTCCAGGTTTTGGAAGGACTTGTTTGCAAGCTTGGGGACAAATTTAGCTTTTAGTACAATTCATCATACACAGACATATGGGAAAACAAAGAGGGTTAACAAGATCCTTGAGGATGTGTTGAGGATGTATGCCATGTATCAACATAGGAAGTGGGAGTAGTATCTTCCACTGTTGGAATTTTCTTATAATAATGGGTATCAAGAATCCTTGAAGATGATTCCATTTAAGGGTCTCTATGGGAGGAGTTGTAATACCACTATCAGCTAGAGTGATCCAATGGATAAGGTGTTTATTGGACTAGATATGTTGGTTTAGATGGATTAGGAAATGCAGGTTATTAGAAGAAATTTCAAGGTAGCACGGGATAGGAAGAAGAGTTATACAGATCAACGCAGATTATTCAAGGAGTTTCAGGTTGGGGAGCATGTGTACTTGCACATCAAGGGCAATATGATCTCCTTAAGGATCGAGTCATATGCCAAGCTGACACCTCGACATGGCGGGCCTTTTGAGATCCTTGAGAGGATTGGACCAATGGCCTACATACTTCCACTACTACCAACAATGAAAGTCCATGATGTTTTCCATGTTTAATTGCTTAAGAGATATGTGTAGGATGTTGATCATGTGATTGATTGGTCTATATTGTAGATGGAACCAAAGGAAGAGTTCCAACCAGAGCCACAATGCATTTAGCAATAGAAACAACTCATGCTTAAGAAAAAAGAAATAGAATAGGTTAAAGTGCAGTGGAAGCACTTTGGCCCAATGAAGTTACATGAGAGATGGTGGATTAGATGCAAGCATAGATCCTTCTTTATTTGTTTGTTGTAAGTAAATGAGTTTTATATGTATATGTGTGTGTGTGTGTTTGTGTCATTATGAATACTTCATCGAGTTGCATTATAAAGCTCCAATAAGTGGTATGTTTGTTATGTTTGTCATGGTTTTCAACAATTTTCATTATAAATATTGCATCGAACTATGTTATAAAGCTCCATAGTTATATGTTTTTTTGGTCATAAGTGTCATAAAACACTAAGAAAGGTGTTCCCCCAAGGGGGATGGGTTTGTAACAACCCTTGGTCGATTTCCTTGTAATTAAAATAAGACCAAGGACATGGGACACATATTCCAAGTTGAATTGAGGGAATAACACTATAGTGGGTATCATTTATGATTTATTAATGGCTATGGAACTTGGAAAAGGAAAGAGGAAATAAATGGAAATTAATTAAAATAATAAGGGAAAATAGGAGAAAAGGGAGATGAAGAAGCACACATATGAATGCAAGGGAAATTAGAGAGAAATTAGAGGAAAATGAAAGATAGAGGAAAGAGGAAAGGAAGAGACTAGACATCAATGATAAAAAGGCATCAGAGAAATAGTTCACAACTTTTTTCAATTCTAACTTTGATCACTTTCAGAAATAGAGTTCTAGGAGAATAGATAGGAAATACTTGGAAAAGAAATCAAGAAAACAAGGGAGCACAAGAAAAAGGTCGGAAAAGAAACTACAAAAAGTGAACATTGCAGGTAACAGGGTGCATTTATGATTTCATTGCTGATATTTGGATGCATGGCAGATGCATTTGGTTATTTGGTTGCTTTGACGTCATTTGGATGGGATTTTATTGGATTTAATGTGGTTTTCAACCTTGCCTTTCCATTTCCTAGATAACCATGGTGTTGTGGGTTCCTTGTTTAGTTTAAGCTTTGGATGGTTCGTAGACTTTGGATCCTAGTGAGGTGGTCTCAGAAAATTCCCAAGGGTCAAGGGTGGAGATGGAATTTCTCCTTAAACTCTTGATGGATGGGTGGAGACAGGAAAATTCCTCTGGGTATGGTGAAGAAAGTTGGAGGCATCCAAGATTATTTGGTGTTAGTGATTTCTGAATTGGTTTAGGTGAAATCATTGTGGTTGATGGTTGAGGTGGTTTGGCCGCTCTAAGCTCTGGTTGGTTTTTTTTTGATTTATCCCATGATATCCCACATTCATGCTTGGAATATGGCACCGGGGTGATTCTCTAAAACAGAGATATGTTTTAGCCCAATCTATGGTCGGGGAGTATGTGGAACTGCCTGACTTGGTTGTCATTTGCATATGTTTATATGAGTTATTTCCTTATTGTGACCAATGAACACATGCACTGGTAATTGTGTTTATTTTATGACTATTTTGTCATCAATTGCTTATGGTTATATTTTGGTTATAGGCATGGTTAAATTATGTGCTCTTGCTATGGATCTTGTTCATGATTTGATAAGCTATTGAATGGTTATGTGAATGCACAGGCTAACCAATGTTGTTGCAGCTAGTTTGAGATGGAATTGAGCTTTCTTAATGATTCCTTGATGAAGTTAAATAGACATTAAGTAAATATGAATTCATGACCGATAGTTACTATGTTTACTGTGTGTTTTGTTGGGGTTCCTAAAGACATCTTCTGGGTTGAGAGTGGTCAGTTCCCGGAACATCTCAGAGTGCGTCATGAATATATCATTAGCATCCATCATTTGAAACATATGATGAATTAAGATTGGTTCATATATCTCTTCCAAAGGAAGATTCAATCATAAGCACACATTCAATTCTCTCTTAAAGGACTTAACATTCATATTTGGTGGCCTTCTTGCAAAAAAATATAGTTAAGTTGGTCATTATAGTATGGGTGAAAGAAGAACATAAGGAAGAGAAATTTAACATAGAAGGTTGATCTCAGAATCATGTGCATCAAACTTCAGGAGAAAAATAGTGAAATAGACAATGTAAATGAAAATACAGAGGGCACAAAGTGCATATTAAGGATATGAGACCTCATACATCACATGCATCCTTCATCAAAATTTGATGTACATGAATCCATAACTCTAAGATAAAATCTAGGAGATACAATTACGCACCTTCTAAGAGGAAAGAAACACATATGGAAAGAAACAAAGGGAAGATCACATACTAAAATTTCATCCTATGTTATGGTTTTCTTAAGAATTTTGACTAATTCCTTGTTGGATGACTCTACTAATCCATTCGACTATGGGTAATAAGTAGTAGAGTGCCCTAGGATGATATTATAATCTTGATAGACACTAATAAATTTTATTGAATTAAATACCTCTACATTATCATTTACAATTTTTCTTGGACAACCAAATCGGGTAGAATGCTCTCCTCCATAAAATTGATAACCACTATATCGGTTGCTTCCTGGTAGGGGTAGCATCAACCCATTTAGTGAATTAATATGTTGTTGTGGGTATCAATTTGTGCTACCCACTAGATGATGGGTGGATTTCTCCAATAAAATCTAGTTGCCACTACCTAAATGGCTCATTTATAAAAACAAAGATTAAAGGGAGGGGCACTAGCTTTTGTTTTCCAGTAAATACCTGACACTTTTTACAGGTTTTGACTTGTGTGTAGTCCCTTAAGAAACTAATTTCATGGTTATGTAGAAATTGTGCTTAAGACATTAATGTTTATTGTTTATGTCACTTAGTGGTCACTTAATTATATATTATAATTTCAAATGAAGAACTTGAAACACCTTATTTTAATCTTCAATACTTAAGTGACATGAAAGTCTCAAAATGCCATTTAATTGTTGAATATAAATGATGAGTGAAGAATGCTTTGAAAATTTAGAGACAATATGTTGCTTTTCACAGAAACTATTATCTGTAACTTAGAGGAAATGTAGAAGTAGGAACTTTAAATATAGGAGCACTCTTTTAAGGGATTTTAACTTCATTCACATAAGTAAACAAAGACATGCAACTTCATTACCATATTTAAAGAAAGGAAGACACATGATAACACATAACAGAGAAATTAAAAAATCATACCCAACAATGTGTGGAAAACTCCGATTCTTACATTAATCATCAATTCATATAAAAAATACAACAATGTATGCTAGGTCCTTCCAAATTTCGAACCCTCTTTCTATAATTTTGCCTTTTCTTATACATCATGGAACAATTGGTAACCACCAAAACTACAAAACTATTTAACTATATTTCTAACTGTCTAAGGTAAAGGGTCATTACAAAATATTGCATGGAGGGTAAAAGACACCTCATTCTTCTTAAGAAAACAAGAAAATAAGAAGTGACGGAGATCAGAGTATGATTGGTGATTACTGCTCGTTGTTTAGATTTGTAGCCTAAGTATGTAGTTCTGTTGATGTACCTTTGTTCTTCTTTATCATCCATTCCGTACACTTTCTCCATAGTGGCACATTTGACTTTGGTTCTTCTTCTAGATTTTCAAGTGCTATTTTGCAAGCTGATATCCTACCATAAGTAGGTTTGTCAAAAAATAGAGTCTTCACCATCCAGAGAAGTTTAAAATCTTTGTTCAGGAAATTCACAATGGTGGCTCTTTTTAATATTGTTTTCCTTTCATGAGTATTATCAACTTTGCTTTTTGCCTCAACCAACAAAGTCTCATACGTTTTCCATGGTAGCAAGTTTCCTTGAATATCCCAACAAGAAGGAAGTCCAACCCTAACTCTTTTGTCAAACAAAATGTTAAACTTTGAAATTGATTCCTTTATATCGTTTAGATTCTTTTCAGCAGTAATCATGTAGATGTTTCTAACAATCATTTTATTGAAATCAATTGCACATGTTATCCTGTCTGGCATGCCATGCTCCTTCAACTCTATAGTAGACTTAGAGTTAATGAATTCTATCATCCTCTTTGCAAACTTTGATCTGTCTAGATCTTTCTACTTATTTTTAATAACCACCTCCTCCATATCCCTAATTAGTGTTTTTTCTTCAAATATAATCACCAAAAACTCCCAAATACCTTTGACATCCTCAATAATTTCATCCCATAAGATTTCTCTAGCTTGAATTAAGGACAAGTTGCCCTTCATTTTCTCCTTTAGCCTTTTAATTTCATCTTTAGCCCTAAGGAGATCTTCCCTGTATTTCTTAGCATTATCTCTTTCTCTTATTATTTCTTCTTCACTTAAATTCAATAATTTGCAAGCTATTTATAACTCTATTTGAGCTTTCTTCACATCATGTTTAGCCATTTTAAGCTATGTTCCCAATTGTACAACCTGTGATGCTGGGTCATCTGCGTTGGCTGGCATTACCACTGTACAAACATGAGTGTCTACTTGCCTTTGTACCTTGTCCAAAGTTTCTTTAAGTAAAGAAACCTCTTCAGTCTTCTGCAACACATATTGTAGGAGTTTTTCTTTTTCATTTTCTACTTCAACTATCCCTATAGCTAAGGGATTATCACATGTAGGTAGATTCAACTTATTTTTCAAAGCTCCAATCTCTAATTTAGCAGATTGCAACAATTTTCGAACATCAGGTTGCTCATCAGGATTGATCCCTATTTTAATGATAATCTTCTTGAGCTCATCAACTTGAGCATTCAAAGCTCTGGAGTTAGCTTTCTCCAACTTCAACTATTGAATCCCTTTGTTTAGCATTTTCTCAGCTTCAGCAACTGCTGCATTTGTCTTATATAGATCATTTACAATCAACTGCCCAGTTTGTATGCGTAGATTGACCTTGTCAAGCATTAGAAGCTTGTGAGTGTCAACAGTCAAATTTACAGTCTTGAAATTGCTAGAAGATCCCACTGATATTTCTGTAGGAAGAGAAAAAGAAATATTTAGTTGACTCTTCTCCAAATTCATGGTAGATAGTAATCTTGTTTGTTCAAGGGTTACCCGAGACTCAGCCTGAGTTTCAATATTTGACTTCATCTTCTGATTTTTCTCAACTATTTGAGCAAAAATAATTTGAATTAAAGGAACCTAATCATGAATAGGTTCTCTGGAGGATGGTGAAGCAGTGGCACCCTCTATCTCTCCTAACTAAATAATCAAACCTGGTTGGGCCAAAGACATTGCATCCTAAAGCTTGATTCTTTTTGCTGCTTGAGATTCTTCCTCATCTAGATCAATAATTTCCTCTCTAACCCTATTGACCCCTTTTCAATAATGCTAGGGGTTTCAATCTCTGTTTCTTGAGTGCTTTGCAAGCCTCCATTTGCCAATTTTTCTGCTTCAGGTCTACTTTCATGCACAAACACTGAATAGCCATTCTCCACTCTTCTCTTTGAAATAATTTGGTGATGGTCTTAAGCCCACTCAACCTTCTATAAAAGACACATATCATTCAATAATATTTCAATAAATGGTCCCACTCTTTTAGGCAACTTGAAGAAGAAGCCTTTCTTCATAGGGACAAAATGAACTTGATCAACATTTAAGCTTTGCCTTATGAATTCCAGGGCAAAAAGACTCATTGGCACAAACTTGGGTAATCTATAAGGTTTTACAGAGGCTTCATAAATCCTAATATCTGCATTCTCTTCAAAGATTAACCAATCCCCAAATTTCACATCCTTACTCAATTGAAGACACTCTTGAGCTTTAGGAAATAAAGTTGGGGCTAGGCTTCCATTCAGAATCTTATAAGCCACTGGAAGAAACAAGGAAGTAAGCTCAAATAAACCACTATCTCCTGGATCATTCCCTATTAGGTCTATCTAGAAAACCATTGATTGCTTCTTTTTATTGATATCACAGTGTTTAGCCCCAGACATGAGAAATGTTCCACATTCTGGTACACAAATAAATAAGTAATGACTATAGGAAAATTGAAAGAGCTAGTGAGAACAAAAGTCATAAATTGAGTATTGATGGCATCTACCCAGAATGTTGGGATGCCTCGTACAACTTCGAGCTTCATCATTAAGGAGAAAAATCTCATAAAAACTTTATCTACCTACTTGGAGTCTTCTTTCCCTAGAATCTTAGCAATTACTTGCAACACAGGTCTTATATCCACTGAAAACATTTCTAAAGAGAAAATATTTCCATCTAAGGAGAATTTTCTAGATTTAGGAGCTAAGAAGGAAGTGACATGAGAGAGCTCCTGAGGAAACATGCTATCATAATAAGAAATTAGTGATTCCTTAGTAAAGGTGGTGTAAGTTCCTGACACATGGTAATTCAAAGCTTGGTGTATTAATTGTCAAGTCACTTGAAAAAGAAAAATTCCCCAGACTGATTCATTACAAAACATTTCTTGGGGTACATTGCTGAGGCTATCCATTGAATAATCTCATGAAATAAATGAGTTCTGGGAACAAAGGTGACTAGAACACCTAACTTGACCATTGCCATGAATATAGGAGACTTCTTATGATTTAGAATGACCTCTTGATATAATGAGAGATGTTTCACTATACAGAGGGTATCAGAAATATCTCTTTCAACAACCATTAAGGGGGTATGAATAACTGATGAAGAAATTACTTGTTGGGCCATGGTGACTCTAGGTGACAGACAGAGATGACAGTTACTGGTACAGTTGCTGACTTGGATGTTACTGGCATGGTTGCTGACTTGGATTCGCTGAACTGGCTGCAAGACTGGTTAATATTAAAATAAGGCCAAAACAATGGGGTTTCCCTGATCTCTTATACATAAAATAATCGAATGTGGGGAAACAAAAATTGTAATTAATGAACTTAATGAATGGAATGATAGGTGAAGTGACAGGGAACAATGGATGAAGCGGTTGATAATAAATGAGGGTGGAAAATGACGTGGAAGGGATGAGATGGAGTGAAGTGATGAGGGTGGCCAACTGCAGGGGTAGGGAGTGTACGGGATATTCATCGGGTTTGAACCCCCGTAGTAATCTTGGGCTGTAGATCTTGGTCAACCAACTTGATTCCATGGTAAAATGCGGGGGTTGAGCCTGAGTTAAAACTCATGCTTTGTAGGTTTTAACCCCGTACAGAAATTACCTGCATACGAATTCTAAATCACAGGAAAAATAAAATGCGAGAGCATAACACATAAAACACGTATACATAGAGAGTTCCCACTGGATCCCAAAACCGGGACTACCAGCTCGATTTTTCATTATGTTCCTTTCAATGTAACAATACATATTTATACATGCCAAAGCATCCAATACCATGGACCGAAAAGCATTGCGTCCAAAACCATGGACCGAAAACCATCGCATCCAAAAAAAATGTGCAAAAATCATGCACAAAACCATAGGTGGGTCTGCCCAACCTAACATAGGGTCCAAAACCAAAATTTTCTGGGGCGCTGCCCCGGACTCCATAAAATGGGGTTACGAGTACCCCTCAAACCCCCTGTTAACTATGTGGAAAGAATATAACACAACCCAACAATCTCCCACTTGTTGTTTTCTTTCCACAGGGGGCCACAGGAAAGCTTAGTCATTTTTCCAGCCCTGAAACACCCATTGTTTCTCTACACCAAGAGAACTTCTCAGAGTTAACAGATTTTGTCAATGCATCTGCAGTATTCTTCAAAGTGTCCATCTTTACCAGCAACACCTTTTTTTCTTCTATCATATCTCTCACAAAGTGATACTGAACATCAATGTGC
>APFE030916364.1:311436-360696 GCA_000404065.3 Pinus taeda
CCATAGGTGGGTCCGCCCAACCTAACATAGGGTCCAAAACAAAAATTTTCCGGGGCGCTGCCTCGGACCCCATAAAGTGGGGTTACTGGTACCCCTCAAACCCCCTATTAACTATGTGGAAAGAATGTAACACAACCCAACATGCTTGTTGCTTCCCCATAGAGCACTTTAACAACCTCCTGATCCCATGCTCACTTAGATTTTATGATATTGCTTGTTCTTTAATATGGGTTAGGACCCACCTTATCTCAGCTTTGAATGCCATCATCAATAAATAATTGCTTTGGACTTTTTCACTTTTATTTAACTTTTAGAATACAATATTTGATTTTTATTTTTGTTCATTATTTATTAAATTAAAGGATGAATTTTAAATAACAATAGATGCTACAACATCTGGCTCCACTTGTGGATAGTGCTTTTGCCACAAAAGCACTAAGAACCACAGATCAGTGCCTTCACCTCAGGCATGGAGTCACATATTTCTTGTCCAATTAAAATTCTATGGAATTTATACAATGAATTCACTCCAATATCTACAATGATAGAATGCTTGTGCTTAAAAAATGAAAATAGTGTTTGAGGTACTACCCATTAACAGACAGCTGTAAAGATTCACCATCAAGATTCTCCAAGAAGAATGTATTATTTTCCCTAGCTTCTATAATTCTAAATGGTCCATACCAGAGAGGATCAAACTTACCATGTTTACCCTTATCTTCTCTTAGTATCCCACCTCAATAACATGTCTCCAACTTTAAAATCAATCTCTCTTGCTTTTTTGTCAAAATACTCTTCATCTCTTATTGATGCATAATCAAGTTGTCTCTTACCTTATCCCTATTTTCACTTAACTCTACTACCTTATTCATTCTTCTTATGAGGGCATTGGGCTCTTCTTTTGCCTCCTGAATCATTGCAATCATAGGCTTCACAAGCTGACTTGGGAACAGAGCCTGGGTTCCATACACTAACTCAAAAGGTGATTTGCCTGTAGACCTTCTTGTAGTTACTCTAGAAGCCCATAGAGAAAACTTTAACTTGGAATCCCAGTCCTTCTGGTTCTCTACAATAGTTTTCTTAAGGATATTCATCAATGTTTTGTTCGTGGATTCAGCCAATCGATTTCCCTATGGATGATAGGCTGTTGAATGGGATATAATAACATTATACTTTCAACAAAAAGCATGAAACTTACTTGAATTGAAGACTTGATCATTGTCTATTATAATTTTGACAGGACATCCAAATTTTCTGAAAATATTCTCCTCTAAGAACTTCATCACTAGCTAGTCATTTTCCCTTTTAGTAGGTATAGCTTCTACCCACTTGGTGAAATAATCAGTAGCTATAAGAACCCACTTGTGCTACCTACTTGAAGATGGGTTAATCTCTCCAACAAAATCTAATCCCCATTTTCTGAATGGTTCTTCTATGAAGATTGAGATCAAAGGCAAGGGAGCTAGCCTCTTCTTCTCAGCAAAAAGTTGACACTTATGACAGTTTCTAACAAACTTATATGTATCACCAAATAGAGTGGGCCAATAAAACCCTGCCTGGAGGATTTTATGTGCAGTAGCCTTCCAACTATAATGTCCTCCACATAACTTTTCATGATAATCTTTGATGGTTTCTATAAATTCATCCTCTATTAAACATAACAAAAAAATTCCTACAGGATCCTTCTAATACGATCTGCCCTCAACAATCACATATGGCTATGCTTTGATCTTTAATGCTCTATACTTTGTTCTATCCAAGGATTGAGGACAAGAAAGAAAACATAAATAATGAACTATATGCTTGTACCACTCTAAACATAAAAATTTATACCTGATCTTCATACTTGGATCTTGTTTTTCTTCACCTTCTTCAATTGTTCCTTCATTCACAAGTGTCAACAAGTTGATTCCCAATGCCTGAAATTTTGACTCTATTAACATCTTTGCCAATACTTTCCCTTTTATTAGCTTTGTGGGCTTTATGTCCAAGTCATACTCTTGGATCTTGGCTATCCATTTTCCTCTTTTGCCTTCTACATAACTCCGTACTAATACATCCTTTACTACAACATTTGGCACATAAGCAATGATATATGACTGCAGCACATAAGTTATGAAGGACTTTAGGGCTTTTACCAAAGCATATACCTGTTTTTCAAGAATATTATAGTTTAGTTCAACATCCTTGAGAATCTTGCTAAAGAAAGCAACTGGTTGCTCCTTCTCTTCATCATTTTTCTACAACAATACATTAGCTATTGAATTAGGCAATGTGAATGAAAAAACTTGGAAAGGATTTTGATAATCAGGGCTGATTAGGATTGGAGCTGCATGTAATGCTTCTTTAATTATGGAGAATGACTCTCTGGCTCCCTTGGTCCAATGTACTTCATTCTGCTTCTTCAGCATATTTGTAATTTCCTTTACAATTTCTGCATAGTTAGACATGAACCTCAAAAAGTTTATTTTTCCCAGAAAGCTTTGAATGTCTTTCTTACTCCTGGGCAGGGGTATTTTCTGCACAACTTCTACACTTGCTAGATCTATCTTCACTCCATCCCTAGAAACAATGTGCCCGAGCAACTTGCCCTCTTCAAGAGAAAAAATAGACTTCTTAGGATTCAAGGAAAGCCCAAACTTTCTACATTTCTCAAGAGTCCTCTTAAGATGGTTTAGGTGCTCCTCATCAGACTTAGAGAAAATGGTAATGTCATCCAAACATATCACTACAAACTTGTCACCCATAAAAGAAATGTCCATAGCCCTTTGAAATGTAGCACGTGCATTCATCAGCCTAAAAGGCATTTGAGTGTACATAAAATTTCCCCAAGGAGTCGTGAATGCAGTTTTTTTATGATCTTCTTTATCCACAACCACTTGATTATACGCAGAGAACCCATCTAACATTGACATCCTAAATGATCCTGTTACCTTCTACAATACATGATCCATTTTAGGTAATGAGTAGTTATCTCTTAAGGAAGCCCTATTAAGATTTCTAAAGTCCACACATAGCCTTATCTCTCCATTTTTCTTCCTTGCAAGAACTAAATTGGCCACCTAGTCAGAGTACCTAAATGGAACTATTACTTTGGCATCAAGCAACTTTTTGACCTATTTCTCAATTGATGGTAAAAGTAGTGGATTTATCTATCTAAGTTTCTTCTTAAATGATTTTATCCCCTCTTTCAACGGAACCTTATGTTGAATAATAGTTGTATTATATTTTTTGAGATCCTCATAGGACCAAGCAAAAACATCAATATAGTCCTTAAAAAGCTTAAGATATATTTCCTTATAATTAAGTGGAACTCCTCAAATAATTTGATTAACCGGGGCTATTCCTAGGTTCCAATATTATAATCTTGAATGTCCTCATCCTATGGAATTTTTTTTGAACTGACAGCTACATCATTAGAGTTAAGAAGTATTTCAAGAGGGACAAGTCCCCTTGGTAGAATATTACTTTTCAATCGAAAAACTTTTTGATTAACAATAGAATTTTTCAAACCAATTACTTTTGAATATTTTGTTGCTTCATCTTCATCTTGATCAATCTTGGTATCCTAAAAATATTCAATGATAGCCAAAAATTCTTTAACCTTTTGATCATCTTCAAATATTTGCCAATGCTTTATATTATCAGGGACAGAAGGCCTATGCCTCATTTCAACCTCATATCTTAGCTTTGGATTGATACAAGGCCTAAAAGTACTAGCAGCCATAGCTAATGAACCTGCTAATCTGTTTCCATCCCTTGGAAGGAATTGAATGTTGAAAGCTTCAAAGAAGTTCTCAACCAAATCCCACACTTCATTCCTATATGCCCTAAGCCTAGGGTGTTTTGTCTAGTAGTGGTTTTTAATTTGTTTTATAATTAGCTCTGAATCTCCAAAAACAGAAATTGACTTGACTCCCATTTGTTTAGCTGTTTACAGAGAAATGATCAAGGATTCATATTCTGCCACATTGTTTGTTGCTTCGATACTCCAATTTAAAATAAAAAGGGAACACATTACCTCAAGGTGCAATTAGAAGGAAACCAACACCTGTCCCTTCCTTAGAGTAGGCTCCATCAAAGAAGCATTTCCACATCCCTTCTGTTTGCAGCTTTGTATTTACACTGGTTGAAGTAAGCTGCTTCTAGTTATCATCAGCCAACTCTGCATTATCATGCAGCATGAAGTAAGAAAAGTCATCTTTCTCCTGGCTATATACAGGTGAATTGCTTGCTCTATTTTTTGTAATTGTTTTTAAAAATCTAGTTTCTCTGTACAACCTCCTTTCTTCCCCACCGAAAGTCGGTATGATAGCATATGTAAAATCTAGCTTCAAAACACCACCCAATTTAGCCCCCCATGACCTAGATAGTAACATTCCAAACCTAGCAAGGATATCTGCTACCACTACATCCATCACCAATCTCCTAGCTAGGATCTAGGTTAGTGACACCACCATATCTTTAATGATGCCTAGACACTTAACTTTATTTGAATCAAAAGGGTACAGGTCTCTATAGGGCTTAGTAACTTGTAGGTTTAGTTGTTTCATTACTGACAATGGCATGAGGTTATGTGAAGCTCCTGAATCAAACATACAATTATGCAAGAGGAAATCATGGATCAACAAGGAAATATAGAAAGGAGGTGTTGAAGGATCTACCTCCTCCACGTGTGGGCCAAAAACCACTACTAGTTTATCATCCTGCAGATTCACATTGTCATTTACATTCACATTCTCTTTTAGATTAACAAACTAGCCAATCTCTCTTTGATAGACTGGTGTTTTGACGAACTCTGTGAGGGTAACTTGAATTCTGATTTTTTCCAATTCTTTGGTAAGACTAAACACATGACCCTGTTTAGTGTTCTTTTCATTTTCATCTTCGCCTCTCTCTATGATGAAAATCTCTTGTGGAATGGAAACAAGTTTTTCTAAAGGGATTTTTTTCACTTTTGTCTTGAGAAGACTCACCTTGAAGTATTTGAGTCTTTCTTTTGGTATTCTGTTGTTTCTTTCCTTTATTTACTTGTTTTGCAGGCTAGGGTTCTTGTGGAGTTGCCTTTGGTAAGGGATTTGGAACTTGATGCTCACCTTCCTCTTCTTGACTTCTAGATCTTTTCCTTGATCTCAAGTCATATTACTTATGTAATTCTGCATGCATAAAATTAGTAAGCTATTTCCAATACTCATCAATTTGATTTTCATCATAAATTACATATGTTTCAGCATATTCATATTCTTCTCCCTCAACACCTAGTTCATCTTCATCTACTGCATACAACGTGGAAATCTGATCATCATGGTCCCTGGAATGTTTTGGTACTTCATCAAGATCTGCCTCTATATATAGTGGTGCTTGAATCTGATCTTGATCTTTTCTCTCCTTCTGTAGAATTTGCAGAGGTTGACTTTTTACTGAGGATTGAAATTCCTATTCTGTTGTGCTTGCCTTTGAGAATTCTTACTTTCCAATTCTAATTTAATTAATTTATTTGACACAATTTTAATCACATTACTCATACCCTCTAATGTTTGACGTTGAGAGGATTCTACTTTAGGCTTTCCCTTATCTTGGATAGGCTGTGTCTCAGGTGTTTTACCTACAGCCACCAGATTTGCTTCTATCTCTAAGGCATCAGTTTGGATCTGGTCAAGGGTTGGGGATCTTCTCTCCCTTAATGTAAATCCAAAATTTGACTCAAAAGTCCTTGCAAAAGTTATTTTTGCACCAGCAAGAGGGGGCTTAATCTGCACTGGGAGACTAATATACAATTTATTAAACCTTCTAATGAATTCTACAACACCTTCATCAGGCTTCTTCTTAATTGCATTGAACTCTATGAGTGAATACCCATGGTCTCTTTTCTCTCCCCATCTCTGAATGAACAAACACTCCATCTCTTCCCATGTAGGAATAGAGTTATTAGGAAGTCCTTTAAACCATTTTCTTTCTTCACCATCCAAGGACAAAAAGTCTTAGGACAACATCCAAATGTTCAACATTTAGGTTTTCTCCAAAATTACAAAAGACTGCTATATGATTCTCTGCTGTTTGTCCGTCCTTTCCCATGAAACAAGGAAGAATCTTCAAATATTCTTATGGCATTTGATTCAACTGTGGTGGAAATTGAATAGGTGCAAACCTATTCATCAAGAATGTAGGTACTTCCATATTTTCCCCTAAACTTACCAAACCCTAATTTCCAGTAGATGTTGAAACTGACTAAAGAGTAAATGGAGTATGAGGAGGTGGCAATGTAGTTATAGGTTCAGGTTATAATTATAGCCGGTACTAAAAAAGAAACTGACTCTAGATACTATTCTTGACAGTTGGGTTCTTGAAATGAGTTGACTGTAAAATATGACTCTTGGTCAGTATAAGATGACTGTTTGAATGAAAAATGAGTCGAACAGCTGCCAAGTGCAGACAGTGTAGGACTTGGTGTAAGTAGAGCTTTTGGCCTTCCAACCCTTTTGGAAACTAGCCTCTTAGGATCTAAAAGGGCTTGGAGTTTCTGCTGTGAGGTGTCTGACCTTGTCTGAGGCCTTTTTGGAGCTAGAATTATTAATTTTGTTTTCATTTTAGCCAAAACTTTCCTCCTCACTGAACAACCAGAGGAAAATATTGAGAACCCAGGGAAAGGTATTCTTGTCTTCTCTCCCCGGCAACGATGCCAATTAATGTTGTCCCTTAAGAAACCAATTTCCTGGTTGTGTAGAAATTGTGCTTAAGACATTAATGTTTATTGTTTATGTCACTTAGTGGTCACTTAATTATATATTATACTTTCAAATGAAGAACCTAAAACACCTGATTTTAATCTTCAATACATAAGTGACATGAAAGTCTCAAAATGCCATTTGAGTACTGAATATAAATGCTGAGTGAAGAATGCTTTGAAAAGTTAAAGACAGTATGTTGTTTTTCGTAGAAACTAATATCTATAACTTAAAAGAAATGTAGAAGTAGGAACTTTCAATATAGGAGCGCTCTTTTAAGGGATTTTAACTTCATTCACATAAGTAAAAAGATACATGTAGCTTCATTACCATATTCAAAGAAAGGAAGACACATGATGACACATAACAGTGAAATTACAAAATCACACCCAACAATGTGTGGAAAACTCTTAATTCTTTCATTAATCATCAATTTGTATCAAAAATACAATAGTGTCTGCCAAGTTCTTCCAAAATTCGAACCCTGTTTCTATATTTTTTCCTTTTCTTATACATCATGGAACAATTGGTAACCACCAAAACTACCAAACTGTTTAACTATCTTCTTATCTGTCTAAGGTAAATGTTCATTACAAAATATTACATGGAGGGTAAAAGACACCTCATTCTTCTTAAGAAAACAAGAAACTAAGAAGTGACAAAAATCAGAGTATGATTGGTGATTGCTGCTCGCTGTTTGGATCTGTAGCCTAAGTATGTGGTTCTGCTTATGTACCTTTGTTCTACTCTATCATCCATTCCTTACACTTTCTCCATAGTGGCACATTTGACTTTGGTGCTTCCTCTA
Source organism: Pinus taeda (assembly GCA_000404065.3). NCBI lineage: Eukaryota > Viridiplantae > Streptophyta > Pinopsida > Pinales > Pinaceae > Pinus > Pinus taeda. The sequence continues at coordinate 318,970 of APFE030916364.1, forward strand.
GCTGGTCCAGTGTTATTCTGCAAGCTATTATCATACCATAAGTAGGTTTGTCATAAAATAGAGTCTTCACCATCCAAAGAAGTTTAAAATCTTTGTTAGTGGTGGCTCCTTTTAATATTGTTGTCCTTCCATGAGTATTATCAACTTTTTTTTTTGCCTCAACCAACAAAGTCTCATACGTTTTCCATGGCAGCAAGTTTCCCTGAAGATCCCAACAAGAAGGAAGTCCAACCCTAACTCTTTTGTCAAGCAAGATGTTGAACTTTGAAACTGCTTCCTTTATATCCTTTATATTATTTTCAGCAATAATCATGTAAATGTTTCTGACAATAATTTTATTGAAATCAATTGCACATGTTATCCTATCTGGGATGCCATGCTCCTTTAACTTTGCAGTAGACTTAGAGTTAATGAAGTCTATCATCCTCTTTGCAAACTTTGATTTGTCTGGATCTTTTTTCTTATTTTTAATAACCACCTCCTCCATATCCCTAATTAGTATTTTTTCTTCAGATATAAACACTCAAAACTCCCAAATACCTCTGATAACCTCAATAATTTCATCCCATAAGATTTCTCTAGCCTGAATTAAGAACAAGTTGCCCTTCATTTTCTCTTTTAGCCTTTTGATTTCATCTTCAGCCCTCAAGAGATCTTCCCTGTATTTCCTGGCATTATCTCCTTCTCTTAGTGTTTCTTCTTCACTTAAATTCAATAATTTTCAAGTTGTTTCTAACTCTATTTGATCTTTCTTCACACCATGCTCAACCATTTTAAGCTCTGTTCCTAATTGTAGAACCTGTGCTGCTAGATCATCTGTGTTGGATGGCATTACCACTGTACAATCATGAGTGTCTACCTATCTTTGTAGCTTGTCCAAAGTTTCTTTAAGTAAAGAAACTTCTTCAGTCTTCTGCAACACATCTTGTAGGGGAATTTCTTTTCCATTTTCTACTTCAGCTATCCCTGTAGCTAAGGGATTCTCACATGTAGGTAGATTCAACTTATTTTTCAAAGCTCCAATCTCTGATTTAGTAGATTGCAACAATTTTTGAACATTAGGTTGGTCATCAAGATTGATCCCTATTTTAATGATAATATTCTTTAGCTCATCAACTTGAGCTTTCAAATCTCTAGAGTTAGCTTTCTCCAACTTCAACTACTGAATCACTTTGTTTAGCATTTTCTCAGCTTTGGAAAATGCTGCATTTTTCTTATATAGATCATTTACAATCAACTTCCCAGTTTTCATGTGTAGAATTACCTTGTCAAGCATTGGAAGCTTGCGAGTGTCAAAGGTCAAATTTACAATCTTGAAATTGCTAGAAGGTCCCACTGATATTTCTGTAGGATGAGAAAAAGCAATTTCGTGTTGACCCTTCTCCAAATCCATGGCAGATAGTAACCTTGTTTGTTTAGGGGTTACTCGAGACTCAACCTGAGCTTCCATATTTAACTTCATCTTCTGATTTTTCTCAACTATTTGAGCAAACATACTTTGAATTAAAGGAACCTGATCATGAACAGGTTCTCTGGAGGATGGTGAAGCAAGGGCACCCTCTATCTCTCCTAACTGAATAATCAAACCTGGTTGGGCCAGAGACATTGCATCCTGAAGCTTGATTCTTTTTGCTACTTCAGATTCTTCCTCATCTAGAACAATAATTTCCTCTCTAACCCCCTTGACCCTTTTTTCAGTAATGTTAGGGCTTTCAATCCCTTTTTCTTGAGTGCTTTGCAAGCCTCCATTTGCCAATTTTTTTGCTTCAGGTCTACTTTCATGCACAAAGGCTGAATAGCCATTCTCCACTCTTCTCTTTGAAATAATTTGGTGAGGGTCATAAGCCCACTCAACCTCCTGTAAAAGACACATATCATTCAATAATCTTTCAACTTCCTAGGCAGCCTATTTGGTATTTACAATAAATGGTCCCACTCTTTTAGGCAGCTTGAAGAAGAAGCCTTTCTTCATAGGGACAAAATGAACTTGATCAACATTTAAGCTTTTCCTTATGAATTCCAGGGCAAAAAGCCTCATTGGAACAAATTTGGGTAATCTATAAGGTTTGAGAGAGGCTCCATAAAGCCTAATCTTTGCATGCTCTTCAAAGATGAACGAATCCCCATATCTCACATCCTTAATCAATTGAAGACACTCTTGACATTTAGGAAAGAAATTTAGTGGTAGGCTTCCATTCAGAATCTTATAAGCCACTGGAAGAAACAAGGAAGTAAACTCAAATAAACCACTATCTCCTGGATCATTCCTTATAGGTCTATCTAGAAAACCACTGATTGTTTATTCTTATTGATATCAACAGTGTTTAACTCCAAACCTGAGAAATGTTCAGCATTCTGGTACAAAAATAAATAAGTAATGACTAAAGGAAGCTTGAAAGAGCTGGTGAGAGGTAAAGTCATAAATTGAGTATTGATGGCATCTACTCATAATGCTGGGATGTCTAATACAACTTCAGGCTTCATCATTAAGGAGAAAAATCCCAGAACAACTTTATCTAACTGCTTGGAGTCTTCTTTCCCCAGAATCTTAGCAATTACTTGCAACACACGTCTTATATCCACTGCAAACATTTATAAAGAGAAAATATTACCATCTAAGGAGAATTTGCTAGATTTAGGAGCTAATAAGGAAGTGACATGAGAGAGCTCCTCACGAGACATGCTATCATAATAATAAATCAGGGATTCCTCAGTAAAGGTGGTGTAAGTTCCTGACACAGGGTAATTCAAAGCTTGGTGTATTAATTGTGAAGTCACTTGAATAACTTTTTCCCCAAACTGATTCATTACAAAACATTTCTTAGGGTACATTGCTGAGGCTAGCCATTGAATAAAATCAGGAAATAAATGAGTTATGGGAACAAAAGCGGCTAGAACACTTCACTTGACCATTTCCATGAATATAGAAGACTTCTTATGATTTAGAATGACCTCTTGATATAATGAGATATGTTTAATTGTATAGAGGGTATTGAAAATATCTCTTTCAACATCAATTAAGGGGGTATGAATAATTGATGAAGAACTTATTTGTTGGGCCATGGTGACTGTAGGTGACAGATATAAATGACAGTTACTGGCATGGTTGATGACTTGGATGCTACTAGCATGGTTACTGACTTGGATTCACTGAACTGGATGCAAGACTGCTTAATATTAAAACAAGGCTAAAAAAATGGGGTTTTGCTGATCTCTTATAGATAAAATAATTGAACGGGGGGAAACAAAAACTATAATTAATGAACTTAATTAATGGAATCACAGGTGAAGTGGCAAGGAATAGTGGATGAAGTGGTTTATAATAAATGAGGTTGGTGGATGACGTGGAGGGGATGAGATGGAGTGAAGTGATGAGGGTGGCTCGCTGTGGGGGTAGGCAATGTACGTGATGTTCATCGGGTTTGAACCCCTGTAGTAGTCTTCGACCATAGATCTTGGTCAACCAACTTGATGGCATGGTCAACTGTGGGGATTGAGCCTGAGTTAAAACTCATGCTTGTTGCTTCCCCATAGAGAACTTTACCAACCTCTTGATCCCATGCTCACTTAGATTTGATGATACTGCTCGTTCTTTAATATGGGTCAGGGCCCACCTTATCTTGGCTTTGAACATTGTCATCAATAAATAATTGCTTTGAACTTTTTCACTTTTATTTAATTTTTAGAATATAATATTTGATTTTTATTTTTGTTCATTTTTATAAAATTAAAGGATGAATTTTAAATAACAATAGATGCTACAACATGTGGCCATACCTTAATAGCTTGGTCCAATAGAAGCCAAATTTGATAATTTTAATTGTTGGAACCTTCTAGGCATAATGTCCCCCACAGACACGGTTGTGAAATTCTTCTATTATCTTTGGAGTCTCCTCTTCCACCAAGCATAATAGTAGGATTCCCACAGGGCCCTTTTAATATAACTGACCATTTGAAATGAATTTTTTTTTGTGCTTGTAACCTTAGGGCTCTATATTTTATTTTGTTAAATTTAGATGGGCATTCCATGAACAACATATAATGAAAAAAAATTATACCATTTAGAGACTAGATATTCCATTTGAATTTTCTAGGTTTCTCTGTTACCATCCTCCTATCTTCCTTGTTTCTCTGTTTATACCTCATCAACTAGAAAATTTATGAATAAGGCATGACAATTAAATTCTAATGGAATTTTGGCCAATTCCTTCCCCTTGACCAATTTAGTAGGCTTGAAATCCATGTCATACTCTTGGATCTCGGAAATCCATTTGCCTCTCTTGCCTTCATTGTCTCCCTATGTGAGGATGTCTTTCATGGAACCTATAGGGACATAAGAAATTATCCTGGATTGCAGAATATAAATTCGGAATTATTTTAGAGCCTTGATCAAAGCTTAGGTTTGTTTTTATAGAATATTGAATTTCAGTTCAACATCCCTTAACACCTCATTGAAAAACACAATTTGTTATTCCTTTTCTCCATCATTCTTCTACAATAAAACAATTGCCACTTTTTTAGTAGAGGGAAAAGAAAAAATGAGGAATGGTCTTTGATTATCAGGGCTAGCTAAGATAAGGGAATATGCAAAGGCTATATTGATCCTAGAGAATTATTCTCTGACTCCAGGAGTCCACTTGACTTGTCAATTCTTCTTCAACATGTGAGTGAATTCTGTTAAAATCTTAACATAATTAGGCACAAACCTTCTTAGGAAATTGATTTTGCTTAAGAAAACATGTAGCTCTTTTTTATTGCTTGGTTATGGGATATTTTTGATATCCTCCACCCTCTTGGGGTCAATATTTACTCCTTCCCTTGCCAGTGTTACCCAATAACCTACCCTTGCTCTGAGAAAATTGTGATTTCTTAGGATTCAAAGACAAGCCATACTTCCTGCACTTTTCAAAAGTGAGCTACAAGTGTTGGAGATGTTCCTCATCAATCTTAGAGAAAATAGTTATGCCATCCAGGTAAATTACCATGGATTTTTCTTTTTCCCTAATGAATGCTATATCCATTTCCCTTTGAAAGGTGGTTCCAACATTTATATTACCAAAAGGCATCTAGGCATACATAAAGGTTCCCCAAGGTTTCGTAAAATCTATTTTCTTCTCGTTCCTTGGATGTACAACAATCTGGTTATATCCAAAGAACCCATTTAGCATAGAGAGTCTATATGATCCCACCACTTTTTACATAATGTAATCCATTTTGGGTAAGGGGTAGTTTTCTTTCAAAGAGGCCATATTCAAGTTTTTGAAGTCCAAACATAATATGATCTCGCCTTTTTTCTTCCTGATAGGAACTAAATTTGGTACCCAATATGAGTATCTGAGAGGCACAATAATTTTAGCTGGTAACAACTTCTTAAATTATTTTTCAATTGATGGGACTAGTACGAGGTTTATTTGTCTGAGCTTCTACTTGTAGGGCTTCATTCCAGTCTTGAAAAGAATCTTGTGTTGTATGATATTGGCATCAAAAGTCTTCAAATCATCATAGGTCCAAGAAAAAACATCCATATACTTTTTAAATAGCTCCATATGTCTCTTTTTATACCCTTTTGGTATTGCTTTGGCTAACTTAACAATTTTAGGCTCTTGTTCAATGCCAATGTGGTAGTCTTCTATATATTCCTCGTGCTCATGTTTCATTGGCTTGATAGTTATGTCATTTTCATTAAACAACATTTCTAGTGGAATAAACCCTTTGGGAATTGTATTTCCCTTTAGTTTCAAGACTTTGACCAACAATTGATTCCTCCTGATTATTTTTTTTCTTCCCCAACATTTTCATATTTGTGGTCAATCACTAAATTAGAGAATTCTCCAATGGCCTACATAAATTGCTTGATATATTCATCATACTAAGAAACCCATGAGTATTTCACATTGTTTGGTACTAGGGGTCTGTACTGGACCTTAACTTCATACATAAGCAAGGGATTTTGAGGAATTTTAAAGTTGCTGGCAATAATTACTAAGGAATCGACCATCATGTCCTGCACCATGGGCAAAAACAAAATATTAAATTCCAAGAATTTTTTTTTTCAATTAGATCCCACACCTCATTCCTATAAGACTTTAACCTTGGGTGCTTTGTTTGACATTGGTTCTTGACTTTTTTTTACAACCAACTCATAATCCTCGAATATTGTCGATCACTCAATATTGAGATTCTTAGCAACTTGAAACCCTAACAACAATGCCTCATATTCAATAATATTGTTTGGAGCATCAAACTCTAGTTTGAATGAGAAAGATAAAATGTTATCCTCTAGGGATACCAACAACCCACCAACTCCATTCTCTTCCCTAGAATAAGCATCGTCAAAATACAATTCCAAATATGACTACACTCTAGTTGTTTTTTACCCATATGAGTGAAAAATTCCATCGAGGTATCTTCCATGATTTGATCATCGTCTTCCAACAAAATACAAAAAAAATATATTTCTTGACCATACATAAGAGAATTTTTTGAACAATCGGCTTTGGTTACTATCTTTACAAATCTGGACCCTCTGTATAATCTATGCTCTTCTCCACCAAACACTGGAATGGTAGCATATGTTAGATCAAGCTTGATAGATCCTCCGAGTTTCATACTCCGTGACTTGGTCAAGAGCATACCAAACATTGCAAGTATGTTAGCAACTACAATGTCCATCACCACGCTCTTCACTTGTATTTCAGCCAAACTAACCACTAGATCTTTGATCATACCCAGACATTTCACTCTTTTAGAATCAAAGGAATATAAATATTTGTGCGGTTTTTTTATCTGCAAACCTAATTTTTCCATTACAGATAGTGGCATTAAATTGTGAGAAGCTCTTGAGTTGAGCATACAATTATGCAACAATAAATCATGGATCACTACGGTGACATAGAATGGAGGAGAGGAAGGGTCCTCCTCCTCCACATGTGGACCAAACATAACCATATTCCTTTCTTCTTGCAGGTTAAGACTATCTTGAAGGGGGGTAATGGGAGATAGTTCCATGAACTGAGAAACGTGTGCTTTATAACTGGGTTGTTTCAATAATTCAATGAAAGGGATAGATATCTTAACTTTTTCTAAATCATTTTATAGGCTGAAAATGGAAGGATTCCTAAATTTTTTGACTAATTAATTGGTTCACTACTTACTTTATGCATTGGCTTTGTTTGGATTGGTTTTTTCTCTATATTTGGGACTTCAAACTCAATATGAGGAGGATGTGAGGACTCTCCTTTTGTTGGTGGGATAGGGTTGACTGATTTCTTCCCTTTATAAGCTAGATTTGGGGAAATGAGTTGGGAAACATCTTCTCTTTGATCTTGCATCCTAGACCTTTTCCTTGATCTCAAGTCATATTTCCTATGCAGCTGGGCTTGCATGAAATCAACACACTATTTATAGTAGTTGTCTATGTCTTAATCATCCAAAGGGACATTCCAATCCTCCCCTTCTCCTTCCTGTGCTTCTATGTCAATTTCTCCCTATGAAAGAGAAGAGAATTAGTTTTCCTGCACTTCTATAGCATCTTCAATACTTTCTTCAGGTTCATCTTCCAGATACAAATGAGGTTGTATTCGGTCCTTTTGATCCTTCCTTTCTCTTTGAAGGAGTTGAAAATGGGGATTCCTATACTGGGGGGATAAAGTTCCTACTAGGACCTTATTGAACCTATTGAGGAGGTTTTTTTCTCTCCAACTCCAACTTCACAAGTTTATTTGACACATTTCTAATTACGTTGTTCATCTCATCTAACTTATGTTCTTGGGTTTCTTTTACATGGCTAAAGGAGATATCTTCTTCCTTTCCCCTTCTTCTATCACCATATTTTCCCCTTCCTTTCCACTTTCCAGCGAATGCAAAATTTTCTTCAACTTCTAGAGCATCTATCTGGATTTGATCTAGTGTGCATGATTTCCTCTCCTTGAGGGTGAACCCAAAGTATGGCTCAAAGGCTCTAGCAAACACCACTTTAGCAGCTACCGTGGGAGGTTTAATCTCAGCAAGGATACTTTTATATAGTTTATTAAACCCTTTTATAAATTCCAAGACATGCTCATTATGTCTTTTCTTTATTGCATTGAACTGAGTGAGGACATACTCATGGTCCTTATTTTCTCCCCATTTCTACTTGAAAGATTTCTCCAACTCCTCCCAAGTATTGATTGAAGCATTTGGTAGGGTTTTAAAAAAAATTCTTGCTTCCCCATTTAAATATTTAACAAACAATCTCATGACTCCATTGATATTCTCTACATTTAAGTTCTCAACAAATGCACATAGGACTTCTATGTGTTTTTGGGATGAAATATCATCCTCCTCAGTGAATATCGTTAGGAGCTTAAGATAATCTTGAGGAATTACATTCAAAGGATTTTGAAAGTTAAGTGGGTCATATTTGCTAAGTAGGAAGCCAAGGAAAACCATATTTTGCAATGGACGTTGAAAAATATTTACAACAGGGCCCAGTTGAAGGGTTGTGTGAGCAGTACCTAGCTAGACTTGGAATGAAGTGTTAGTAGTGATCTAAGATGGACTTGAAATAAGAATATCCTTGATTTCATTGGCTTTTGGATAGGTAGGAAACACAAAAGTTAGGGAACTAATAGAGGTCTCTTCGTTTTTAGGTTTCAGAACATAAGAACTTAGCGGATGAAAACGTTCTTTTGAATACTCTAAAAATTAAGATGAAGACTCAAGATATTTTATCTCGACCTTTTTTGAGCTAGAAGTTGATGCTCAGGTGCTAAGATCACAAGATCTAAAGTTTTGGGGGTTCTTTATTTCCAAATAATTTTAGGGACAATTATCTATGGGTCAAATACAAGGGGAGTTTTATGTTGTGAAGCATCAGCTCAAGTATGAGGCCTCCTGAAAGCTAGAATGGCCAAGTGAAAATATTTACAATGGATTCGCCTAGGTGAGAGATATCAACCCACACTTCCTCTGCTCACCTAATAGAAGGAATGTACAAATTTCTTATCTAGGGAAAATATTCTAATTCAATCCAAAAAAATGACACTAGAGGATGTTGGGGATCCTAGAGATAATGTCCGGCTTGAGAGAGGTCGATGCCTAGGACATCTTAGAGTGTTTAAAGGATTTATCATTAGCATCCAACATTTGAAACATATGATAAATTCAGATTGGTTCACATATCTCTTCCCAAGGAAGATTCAATCATTAGCACACATTCAATTCTCTCTTAGAGGACTTAAAATTCAGATTTGATGTTCACCTTGTAGAAAGATATAGTTAAGTTGGTCATTATAATATGGGTGAAAGAAGAACATAAGGAAGAGACTTTTAAAACAGAGGTCTGATTCGAGAAACCCATGCGTCAAAACTTAAGTAGAAAATTAATGAAATAGATAATGAAAATGAAAATATAGAGGGCACAAAGTGCATATTAAGGATATGAGGCCTCATACATCATAGTCATCCTTCATCAAAATTTGACGTAGATGAATCCATAACTCTCAGATTAAATCCAAAAGCTATAATTACACACCTTTTGATAGGAAATAAACACATATGAAAATAAACAAATGAAATATCACATACTACACATTTCATGCATTTGGAATCACCATAACTTCTTTATTAATCCACAAAAAGAACATACATTTGCAGTTCTTCAATCAGTTGCAAAATTCATAGTTTATAGCTGCCTGTAGAACAAAAATTTAAAACCCCTTTAATGATTCTCTTAAGTAGTTTTATAGGGTCTCATAAATGAGATCCCCTTATTCCTTCTTGATGTTCTTGTAACTGCCTCCCAACTAAACTGTTCGAGCATTTTACTAGCACAAATATCCTAATTATCATATAACATATTTGATTACATTCTTGAAATAAAATATTTGCAAAAACTTTAGAATAACATGTGGTGCAATGATTGACACAAAAAAGTATCTTCATTGTGGACCTATCAGTTGCTTTGAAAAGGAGTCTGGATTAATGATTTGAAACTCAGGTGGATTAAGGAACTTGATCACACTTTTGCCACAACCTTAGGTTTGGTAAGGGAGAGAGAAAACATCTTTGATATGATATCTTCAGGTTGTTGGTTTCATTGAATTTTGGCTTGTCAATGAACCAAATCTTTACCAAACACAGTAACTAGAAGTCTTTCCTCAGAAAATTGAGTATAGTCTTCTCTTTGAGGGTGGCAGTCTTCTCATGAGAAGAGTCTTCTTTGCATTTTTCCTCCACCAACAATTGCTGATATTGCTCCCATGTGAGTAGATTCCCTCAAGCATTCCAACAAATTGGAAATCTAGCTCTAGTCCTTTTGTATCCATGAAAGGCTCAGTATGATCAGAGGGTTTCATTTCTTGGGACTTCGGGGTCTTGGGTGTTGGTTTTTTCATTTTTAACATGAGGAAATTACTAAATAGTGGGGGACATACGTGTTACCTGGAAGGTTGGAAGAAAGTGGATGTGGTGATGTTGGAGGTGCTTGGTACTTAGTTGGTAGGTCGAACGGGGTTGAGCACAAGAGAGTGACAAGGGGAATCCATTGTCGACAGAACAATTTGAAATTTAATGGGTAGCGTGGGAGGCTTTTATAGGCAGGGAGAGCGATGGAGTGACACGTGGATGGGATGACGGTGTGGGTAGCTTTGGGAAAGACACATGGAATTATTGGATTGGACGGGAAGTTAAGGGGAGGAGTCCCTCGACCCTACAAGTGTCAATCTTGCTTACTGAAGATCCTGGTGAATTGGTGTTATGCTAGTAGGTGGTCCCCATGTATCTGGCAGGGTGATTTAAAGGGCTCAACATTTGGGTTCGACCCTCCAGAATCAATCATGACCATTGATCTACAAGAGCCACCTAATTGATTTTGACATTTTGTGGGGTTGCGATGGTTTAAGTATCGTGCTAGTTACCCCACCAAAAAGGCTTCTGGGACTTGGTAAGTGTGAAACAGATGACGATCCACTTACTGAACTGCTCGAAATTACATGTTTCATGTGCGATTACGGAGGTGGACCCCACTTTCTGTCCCCTATTAACTCTTTGCGCACTTACCATGCTCTGCTTCCTTAAGGATGTCATTCCTGGGTGGGCCCTACCTGCTCAACTTCATCCCAATGCATGAATTATGTGCCTCTTAAAATAATTTAGGGCTATTACAGCCAAGTGGGCCCCGACCACTCAATTTTATCCTAGGTCCTCACTTTTGTTCTGTCGAAGGGTACTTATGGGGTGCTCCTACTAGGGTGTTATTGCTGGGATGACATGATCCCAATCCTCCTCTTCTACTGCTCAACTTTTGTTCCCATTTAACATTGTGCCAAGGTAACTCCTCCAAGGTAAGCTTGTCAGATGGGTTCCACCGGTGACTAATAGGATTGTTTTCCTCTATTATATGTGTCGGCCACATCTACTTGGAGCTTCACATAGAGGCTCCATTGTTATTTCTGCTAAATTTGGTGTCTAAGCCCACTTTGGCTACATGCTAAAGGTGCACTTGAGTGCCTCTTGACTCTACAATCATTTGGCTCTATAACCTATTCCTTTTGTTTTCTTGAAGTTTTAAGTCCCATTCTACATACAAGAATAAATCAACACTGTTATATGGAGAAAAATGGAAGGGGGATGAGGGGGTACAAAATGTTTGACCAAATGTTCTCATGTGTTTGGAGCCTAATTACTTATCATATAGACTTGTCATCACATTAAACATGATTCTGGAAAGTTTTAGGTTGTTATGGGTAGTGGTTTGTAAGCTAGCCCTGAAAATGTGGCACTGATTACACACCCATATGCATGGAACTGGGAAAAATAGGCTGCAACTGCACGAAGGGAGGCTTGTGCATACGACTAGACCTTTCCAGCCACACTCACAACTGCTTATGAATGTAGATGGGTTGCGAGCTTAGTTAAGAAGAAGTTCTAGCTCAGATTCTAAGCACCAAGGGTTGTGGTCTGACACCTAAGTGATCTGATGTCCCTGAGAGGTTTCAGTAAGTTTTTGGTTAGTAGACCCCACTTCCATAACTGGAACTTGGATGTTGGGTCACATCATAGTAACTCTCAACTCATGTTTACTTGGAGAGCTTGTAAAAGTGGGTAAATGTGGGATGGGGTGGTTACAATTATAACTCATACTTTTAAGGGGGCACAAGAGTGGATAATGTAAGAGATAAACATTTGTTAGATGCTTACGTAAGTAGCTTAAAATAATACATTAAACATGAAATTTTCCAAATCATACTGAAAATGTTATGGGGGCTATGCAATTTTCTTGTTATATTCAAGCCGAGAATAAGCATACTCACAAATCTACCATGGGAGCATGCACTTGAAGCATATATCATTTTGGGGTTCATAAGATAGCCCTATCTCAGTCTACTTGAATGCCATAGAATGATATGGAGATAATAAGAGAAAAATGATTATGCTTTGGATGTGACAACAAATGGTCAAAAGGGCGTAAATATCAAGAAACAAAATTAATCACCTTGGAAAATAATGATAAGAGGAAATTTTGGCATCTACACAAAGTAATGAGGAAGAACTTGCTAGCTTAAAAGAGCATGAAATAAATACTAGAGTCATTATTCTTTGAGGTGTAGACTATTTGGTGATAGAGTGGATTGTTATGGCACTCCTTGTGTAAAGGTCACTAATTCAAACTCCAACTTACTTGTATCGATAGAAGGGGCATATGTAAGCACCTAGAGAAGAATTATATCACATTACCCATATAAATAATATAATTTAAACTATCCATTTTTTTCTAGATTTTTCTTTTTAAATATAATTTCATAACATGAATTTAATTAATTAATTTTATTTTCTTTCTTAAATTCCTTTTATTTTATTTTACTGATTCTTAAATAAAACCCAAAAAATTACAAGTATCTTCTTTATTAATATATATCAAATTAAAAAAACATAAATTTAAAATAAATGCATTCAAATTAATTTTATTTTCCTTCTAAAATTCCTTTTATTTTATTTTACTAATTATATAAAAAACCCAATGTTTTTAATAACTATCATATTTATTAAATACATCAAGTTAAAGCCCATGGGGTGTAGAATAAAGGTTAATGGGATGTACTCTTAAGTCACTCTGTGATGTGAAGGTCACCTGTTTGAAACTCTGAATAAAAATCCAGTCATGTTAAAAGATAATATAAACTACATTATCGAATTTATAAATAAATCACCTAACTTATTAGAATATAAGTTAAGGAAACTTAAGTTATAGAAATGAATTAAAAAACGCAGAAAGGTCGATGTTCCATTATCCCTGAGTGCATGATACCAGAACCCTGCATGTGGCTTCATTTTACACAATATTGTTTAACTATTATATTTTAACATCGCCAGCTTTGATGACTAAAAGATATGCTTTCCATCCCTATTAAATTGAATCGAATACTTTAATTTTCTTGCATGGCAGATGATTAGTGAAATATTTTATATAAGTAAGCAGATTAATCGAGATCCTTATTGTATATATGATTCAGCTCTGAAAAATTCTACTGCTCATATCCCGCTGCTCAAAGAAGGAACTAAGATCTTTTTTTTTTTTTTTATATAGCCAATTAGGAAGAACCATTGCGGGAGCATCTGCAGCTTTCACAATTTTTTAATTAGATCATTAAATAACTGCACAGCCTTTCCTTGCAGAGAATGACATGTTATCCATAGATTATTTTTCTTTCCTGCTTTTCGTTGAGCTATCTAGCATTGTGTAGGCCTTTGACGAGGCACTGAAGATTTCCATATGGGAAAAGAATCAAAACTCTAAATGGAAATTTAAAATAGAAATAGAAATGATTACCTTATAAAAGTTAAAAATGGTTTTTTTGAAACTAGGATCAATATCTTGGTTTCTCAATACCATATTCTCAAAAACTATAACTCATTTTATATGGAAGCTGTTCTTATTGCATTTCTTTAATTAATGAATTTAATTAGAATGGATAGAATACAATAAATTACTATGATAATAAATGCCCCTTTAACTTGTGTATATTTCTAAAATTATTATAAAATATTATATGGATGTTAAATATTTACTATTCACCTAATAATTATTGATAATTAAAATAAAATTCTAAAAGTTGTATTCTAAAGTAAATCTATATTAATTATTTAACATAATTTGTAAAAGATTGAATTTGATATATTTTTTGTTAAATGTTGTAAAATGATATTTATGAAAGTTTATATTTGATATGTATATTTTAAAATTGTACTAACTAATGTAAAACAATACTTTAAAAAAGATTTTTTTCTCTAATTTAAATGCTAATATAGTCTTCTAAAACCTAAAATTTGTCTCCACCATCCCTTTCTTTGGATATGGATAAAAGTATATCCTTTAGAAACTATATAGTTTCTATGAGATTTAAAATAAAAGTAAATATGATTTCCTTTTTATATGGATAAAAGTTTACCCCATTAAAAACTACATATTACTATGTAATTTAAAATCAAAATAAATATGTAATATGCGTGTTTTTAGTAAGCTACTCAAGTAACTATCTATTAAGTCCTATGTATTTCAAGAAATCATGTCACATAAGCAAGATTGAAACCTTATTTATGTTTGTTTAGTATAATTTACATTCATATTTCCCACTAATTCGATTTATAGGTGTTTATTTTGGAATGTCTAATTTGGAATGAGGCTTCTAAAATTTTAATTTAATTATAAATAATTATTAGGTGGATGGTAGGGATTTAACCTCCATTGAATATTTTAGAATATTGCTAGTAGGTGCACAAATCAAAGGTTGAGATTTATCTCCAAAGTAGTTATGCTCTTTTAATTAAATTAATTAATTAAAAAAATGTTATATAAATGAGTATCATATAAAGTTAGTTATGGGTTTTGGGGCATGTGGTATTGATAAGTTATTCTATTATAACAAAGCTTATTTGCAAACTAATATTGGGTTATACTTTATAACAATGTGGTTCAATATTAGGGTTTATGATATTAATATTGAGGTTTTGTATTAGGTTTAATGTTGAGACATTGGAATGGTACAAAAATGTATCAATAAATATTATTTAGGTTTTATAGTATTAATCTTAGGGTTTAATATTAATCCCTTCATTTTATTATACCTTAGGTTTATAATAATAATCCCTTGGGTTTGAGACTTTTTTCTTCTCAATATGGTAATCAAACATGGTCAGCCATGGTTAATCATGGTCAACATTGGTCAAACATGATCAACCATTGTCAATTATGGGAAACCATGGTCCAAGATCACATTGTGACAAAGATGGTCATAATATGAAAATAAGCCATGGTCCAATGTCGGATTGTGAGATAGATTGTCTCAATATGAAAATCAATCATGATCAACCATGGTGAATCATGGTCAACCATGGTCACATTATGACAAATATTGTCTCATGGTCCAACGTCACATTGTGACAACCATGGTCCAACATCACATTATGATAAATATTGTCTCAATATGAAAATAAACCATGGTATAACATCTCATTGTGAAAATATTGTCTTGATATGAAAATCAATCACAGTCAACCATGGTCCAACATCATATTGTGATGAAGATTGCCTTGATATGAAAATAAATCATCATCAACCATGGTCTTGATATGAAAATCCCTTCAATTTATAATATTGGTCATAGGGTTTCTAATATTAATCATAGGGTTTATATTCCTAGTGTAGAAATTAATATGTAGATCCAATACTGCTCATGAAATTCGTTAAATCACAAGACTTGAAGCTACTCTACTAATATGCGGAAGTTAATTCACCATCTAAAACAAGAATCTTAGACATACAAAAGAAAATATCATACATGCACAAATATTTATCTACGAGAAAGAAACTGCTCAAAACCCCTTACTATCTATATTACATTAATCCAAGAATAGAGAAGAGATATAATGTTTTCTTAAGCTTGAGCACACCCTACAAGTGTATAGTCTATCCCTCTGCCTGACTCACTAAACCTGACCAACACTTAGCCAATTTCAAGCCTTTTCAAGCTCCTATTTCCTTGTGTTGTTCCCTTGGGAAATTTCCCCTATTTTTTAGGAATTTCACACCAAAGAATTGTGCAATAACCTTAGCTCAATTTTTGACTGTATGCACCACCCGTACACATGAGAATATGCTACAACTGATAGTACACTACCTTGGAATATCTACCTCAACTGGGTAACTTGAATTATCTTCATGAAACAATTATTTTGGGCTGATTGATCAGTCAACTGGCTGATCATTGAGTGTTGTTGAAGTTCTACTTCCAAAACTTGACCTCCACTAGTTCTTCTGACCGTTAGAACTAGTTAAACTAACAATATCTCAAATTAATTGAAATAGGTTACTACAAATTAGAAATCAATCATGTATAACTGAACTCAAGCTTATCCAACTTGAATTCACCGATTCAACTAAGTGACAAGAGCCATGTCACCTTGGCTAACTACCTCCAAGTATTATGTTGAAATACAAATTCGAATTTTAATCTAGTTTGACCAAGGCAAAGTTAAAAATAGATTTTCTTGCTACCTTTTCAATACTCCCTCTCATTAAGAAAGGTATTATAAACCACACCTATACTGCATTTGTGGAACTCGAATTTTCCTCTTGACAAAGCCTTTGCCAAAATATTTTCATCTTGTTCCTTTGTTGGAATGTACTACAATAATATAATCTTCCTCTGCATACAATACCATAGATGGTGATATTAGATATCAATATGCTTGGATCGATCACGAAAAATTAGATTCTCTAAGATTTTGATAGAAAAATGATTATCACAGTACATCACAGTAGGATCCATCATCTAACCAAACAAGCCAACAAGTATCTTTCTCATTCAGATTGTCTCACATGCTGCTTGACTTGCAACCATGTATTCTGCTTCTACTGAGCTAAGTGCCACTGATCTCTGCTTCTTGTTGTACCAAGAAATTGTTGCAGACCCAACAATGAAAATTCCACCTAATGTACTCTTCTTGTCTAATGGGATTCTTGCCTAATCTACATCGGTGAAGCCACACAGATTCACTCCCTCTATCCATATGTACCAAAGTCCAAACTGGGTAGTGCCTCTGAGGTACCGTAGAACATGTTTAGTTGCCCTCTAAAACAACTTGGTTGGCCTAACCATCACTTGACTAAGTTGTTTGACATCATAACACATGTCTGGTCATGTGTTCACAAGATACATGAGTGAACCAACCAACTGCCAGTAAACGGTCGCATGCACTTCCTCAACTGAAGTGGCGTCCTATTTCCTCCAGTTGGTTGTTAGAGGAGTTTCCATGGGTTTGAACCTGTCCATGCATAACCTTTGAAGTATCTCATTGGCATACCTACCTTGAGAGACAAACAATTCCCCATCACCTTTCCATACTTCCAATCGAAGCAAGTAGCACATTAGACTCATTTCCTTCATCTCGAACTCTCTTGTAACATCCTCCTTGTAAGATACGTTCAACTTCTCATCAACAGTAAGGATCAATTCATTAACATATAAAACAATAATAAAAAATTTATCTTCTACCAAAATATGATAGAGGTTTGCATCTACTTCACTTTTGGTGAAGCCTAAATCAGTGAGATAATTATCGATCCTAGTATACCAAGCAGAGGGTGCTTGTTTGATACCATACAACACTCACTTGTGTTTGCACACATGAGAATATCGATATAAAGTCTTGAAGAATTCTAGTCTCTCGATATACAACTCCTCCTCAATAACTCCATTGAGGAATGTTGTTTTCACATCCATCTGGTGGATCTTCCACCTCATTTACACAACCAAAGAAAGGATTGCTCTAATGGTTGAGTAGCTTGCTACATGAGAAAATATCTCCTCATAGCCAATCCCCTCCACCTGAGAGTATCCCTTGGCCACAAATATTCCCTTGTACTTTTCTATTCTTCCGTCTATTGCGTACTTCATCTTGAAGATCCATCGCGAGCTCACAACAAATTTATCTGTTGGTCTTGGGACCATCTCCCAAACAATTTTATTCACAACAGATTGATATTCCTCCACCATTGCATCAACTTATACTAGTTTCTCTACTGCTTCGTCGAAAGAGGATGGCTTAGTCTCTACTAGCTTACTCATAAGAGCCATGTATCTAGTGTACCAATTTGGTAACCTTCTCTGCTAACACTAATTGAATGGAGCACCCACATTCTCCCTCACTTCCTACAGAAGTCCCTCAGCTTTGGTTCTCTTCCTGCCTTCTCTGGACGATTCTTCTTGAGTGGATGTCTTCACTCTCTTCTCCTAAACTTGTGGAGACTCCACAACATCCCAAGGCTCCTCCTTTGGAGCTAAAATCTCCTCCTTTGGTGGGATTTGAAGATTCCTCTCAAGAGAGAACCACATGACTTTGTCTTCATCAAATTTGACATCCCATTGCACAATTGTCATTCTGAGGGATGGAAAATACACATGATAATTTTGGGGAGTTTCTGTGTAACCCACAAACACCCCCAACTCTACTTTCGACTCCAAATACTTCCTTGACTCTTTGGAGACATGGAAATAGAAAGAGGCTCCAAATATCCTGAAGTGTGACACATCTGGCTTCCTCCCTAACAAATCCTAATCTGGTGTGATCATGCTAAGAATTTGATGTAGACTCCTTTTCTAAAAATAGACCATTGTGTTGCATGCTTCATCCCATAAATGCAAAGGTAGGCTTTGGTAAAGCAACATTACCCATGTTTCTCCCACAATGATTTAGTTCTTCCTCTCTTTCACCCTTTTTTTCTATGTGTTGTGGGGTGTTGTCATCTCTTGTCAAATTCCTTCTTTTTCAAATAAATTTTTAAAATAATTTGACACATACTCACCTCCATTATCGCTCTTGAGAGCCTTTACCTTCTTTCCCTTTTCTTTCTCCACCGGTGCTTTGAACTCTAAGAACTTGGAGAAAGTCTCATCCTTCTTCCGCATGAATAAGATACAACACTTCTATGAGTAGTCATCAATATAGATAAAAAAAAATACTTGTGCTTGGTTGTGGAGGCTATCAAGAAAGGTCCACAAAAATTAGAGTGGATCCTTTCAAGGACTACATGTGCTCTACTATCCCAATCATGGAAAGTAGATTTTGTGCACTTCCCCAAGGTAAACCATTTGCATATGTCTTGTTGCTCTAGTTCTCCTTTGGGGAGTCCTTTGTTAATCTACTGCATGATCTTTAAAGTGCCATTATGCAAATGACCAACTCTTCTATGCCAAAGTTCATCGATATTGCGACTCTATATCTTATCTACCTTTGTGCTAAATGCAACACAATCCTCTTGACATCTAGCTTGTAGAGGTTCTTCACACAAACCCCGATCTACTTCACCTGTCTCATGGCTATGTGTCTCAAGAATTCCTTCCTTTGTTGAAGATCACATTGTAGCTACATTCTTCTAAAATTGTAACGAAGACAAGATTCTTCTTTAGACCCAGTAAAACATCACATCCTTGAGCCAGAGAGGGAAACCCGAATTCCTATGGAAGGTGATGGTACCAATCGTGGTCGTGATGTGCCTCCCATCATCCCCCATATCAATGTGCATATGGAGATCCCTCTCCGAGAAATCACTGAAAAATATTTGTTCCTCTTCATATGGAATGAGGCACCAATGTCAAGATACCACACACTTCCCATCACCATGTTGGCCATGCATGCAATGATAGTAAAATTAAGCTTGAATTGTGAAGCCAAGTCTTCACCTTCTTCTCCTCCCATGGTCTTCTTTCTTTCCTTCTTGTGTGGACACTTTGTTACATAGTGTTGGAATTCATGACAATGAAAGCACTTGATTATGGACAAGTCTTTCTTCTTGGCCCCTTGACTCGATTCTACTTTGGATTGGGATTTCTTCCATTTCCCTTTATTTTCCTTCTTATCCAAGGCACAATTCTCCTCATCCTCACCCTTGGATGAATTTGTGTCTCTGGTATTCTGCCTTATCTCCTCCTATACCAAATCAGACCACAAGTAATCCCAATTTGGTAGTTTCTCCCTCTGATTCACTGAATCTTGGTAGTTGTGCTAGCTCTTGGGAAGGTTTAGAAGGGCTATCCTCACCAAATCATCCTCAACTATAGTAACACCAAATTGATGAATTTCATCATGACACTGTGTGAACTTGCTCGAGTACTGTGGAATGATCTCATTCCTCTTCACCTTGATATTTCGTAGCTTGTCATTGAGTGCCAATTTCCTATGGTAATTACTATCCAGGAACAAATTTGTCAGCACTTGCCACATTTCATACAAAGTCTCTTTCCCATGGAGATTGGAGACAATATGGTCTCATACTCCCTCCAATATGATCCTCCTTGCCTTGGGAACACACTTCTTCCATTTTGCTAGATCCTTTGCATCAGATGTTGTTGGTTTTGGAATATCATTATTAATGAATTCCTTCAACCCATTATCCTCCAGTATTGCCTCTGTGCAGTCCTTCCATGTAACATAATTCAAGATTCCCTCAAGGGCATACTCGAGCCTTAGTCCATTGAAATCCATATCCTCAGTCCTGAAGAAAACCTACAACCCTGATCTACAAATTTGAACCTCCTGTAATGACAACTTTGAAATCTCTATTCTATAGTGATTCCAACTCCAAAACCATGTAGAAATTAATGTGTATATTCAATACTACTCATGAAATTTTCTAAATCATAAGACTTGAAGCTACTCTACTGATCTGCGGAAGTTAATTCACTATCTAAAACAAGAATCATAGACATGCAAAGGGAAACATCACACATGCATAGAGATTTATATAGGGGAAAGAAACTGCTCAAAACCCCTTATATTGCATTAATCAGATAATAAAGAAGAAATACAATGCTTTCTCAAGCTTAAGCACACCCTAAAAGTGTATAGTTTATGCCTCTGTCTGCCTTACTGAACCTGGTCAAAACTTAGCAAATTTCAAGCCTTCGGAAGCTCTTATTTCCTTGCATTGTTCCCTTAGGAAATCACCCCTATCTTTTAAGAATTTCACACCATGGAATTTAGAAATAGCCTTAGGTCAATCTATGACTGCATGCACCACCTGTACACATGGGAATATGCTACAACTAATAGTACACTACCTTGGATTCTCCATCTCAACTAGGTAAATGGAATTCTCTACATGAAACAATTATTTTAGTCTGACTGATTAGTTAACGAGTGATCATTCAGTGTAGTTGAAGTTCCACTTCCACAACTTGACCTCCACTAATTCTTCTAACAGTTAATACTAGTTAAACTGACAATAACTCAAATCAATTGAAATAGATTGCTACAAATTAGCAATCAATCATGTAGAACTAAAATCAAGATTCACCAACTTGAATTTACTAAGTTAACTAAGTGAAAAGAACCATGCCATCTCAATTAACTTCCTCCAAGTATTTTTCTGAAATACACATTCAAATTTTAATCTAGTTTGACCAAGGCAAAGTCAAAACTAGATTTTCTTCCTGCATTTTGAACACCTAGGGTTTAATATTAAGCCTAGGATTTATAATATTAATCTTAGGGTTTAAAATTAATCCATTTAGTTTATAATACCTTAGGTTTATAGCAATAATCCCTTGGGTTTATTAATCTTAGGGTTTATATTCATATTGTTTAATATTAATGCTAGGGTTCAATGTTATTCCCCTAGGTTTATAATCCCTTGGGATTTTAATATTAAATGCTTGGGTTTATGAAAAAGGTTTTCTAAATATGGAAATAGATGATGGTCAACCATGGTTAATCATGGTCAACATTGGTAAAACATGGTTGAACATGGTCAATTATGGTCAACCATGATACAACATCACATTGTGATAAAGATTGTCTAAATATGAAAATCAACCGTGGTCAACCATGGTCCAACATCGCTTTGTGAAAAATATTGTCTCATGGTCCAATGACACATTTTGATAACCATGGTCAACCATGGTCCAATGTCTCATTGTGATAAAAATAGTCTCAATATGAAAATCAACCATGGTCAACCGATCCAATATCTCATTGTGATAAAGATTATCTTGATATGAAATTATAATGGTCAATCATGGTCAATCATGGTCAACTATGGTCAATCATGGTCAACCATAATCTTGATATGAATATCCCTTGCATTTATAATATTGATCCTAGGATTTATCATGTTAATCATAAGGTTTTGTTGTAGCTGTTGCAACAACCCCTCCAAAAATCCAGAAACCCTTAAAATTTTCGAAGCCCTTATATTGTATGGAGCCTCCTACACCGATGGGATTTGCTCAAAGAGTTCAACAACCCATAAGAACCCCGAAAAAATCTAATTTTTTAGCTAAGTATAACTAAGTCACTAGTTCCTACCTAAAGTCGATCAAACGCAGTTTAGGAGTGCCACTAAGGATAAACCTTGTGACCGTTGCGAGTGATGCGACTCATGCGACCCACTAGTTGCATAAGTCGCATTATCACATATGTCCCCTTTGGACATCGATGCAACCATGCGACCCTTGTGACCTTGTGACTGGATTGTTGCATAGGTCACAGGGTCACACAGACCTCACTCACCCATGAATGTGACCATGCGACCCTTGCAACCTTGCAACTACTTGGTCACAAGGTCACATAGGTCGCAAGGTCACACAGACCTCACTCACCCATGAATGCGACCATGCGACCCTTGCAACCTCGTGACGACCTCGTCACAAGATCACATAGGTCGCAAGGTCGCGTGTTAGACCCATGCGACCTTGTACTTGTGACCAAAGTTATGAAAAGGGAAGGTCACCCAGTCTCATTATAATGACTCCTTTGGTCGCATGGAAGATGAGGAAGGTCTGTGACTTGGGCGCGCACATGGTTTGCTCTAAGTAAGTAACCTTTTGCCTTCCTAGTAATTCTTATTTTATCCCAGGTGTCTCTTTTTGCATCCCATTCCTAGGGGGTTTTAGCCCATGTTACTTGGCTTTTTCACCTCAATTCTGAAAACTAGTCGCCCTAGCCACTTCCACTCTTCTTGGTCCCAAACCTTGGCCATCCTTCGATCCCAACCTTCCTAGTTTTCACCAGTAAGCCTAAACCTCCTTGACTGGAAGAACCCTAGACCTCCCAAAGCCACAAATTGTTTTCCTTGGTCCTCTTACAACCTAAGTTGCATGGCTTGAGACTGCGATACCTCCTTTTTATCGACTTCACAACTTGCAACTTCGCCTCAATGCTTCCTTGTGACCTATGACCCTGCGACCTCCATCAACCCAACCTACAACTTTGCAACCCCTATTAACCTGCAACCTATGTAACAACTCGCTTAATCTCATTTCCGTATTTGTGACCTTGTGACCTGCCTCCCCTACGATTGGTCTATCACTTGCTGAAACTCCTTTTATTTTATAATTTTGATTGATTTTCATGTCGTCTCTCTCATCATGGGATTATATTTTTGACATGCCAGGTGACATGAACCTCGAGTGCATATCCATCTCTTCCTTCGAAGATGAAATGACTCCCCCAACCACTAAGGCTACTTGTAGAGGCTCGAGAAGAGGGTCATGGGAGGCCAACAAAGATGAGGAGCCACCCATCTTTGGGACACAGCTTGCAACATTCATAAAACCATGTGGATCTCTTGGTACAATGTCTATGAGGAGTTTTCGAAGTCAGAAATTATGGAAACCCAGGAAGACTTTCCAGTATACATAAATGTCAAAAGGTCAAAGTTACACAAGGTAGCGATGCACCCCTAGTCTTCCCATGCATAAAAACTATTGAATGGATGTTGCAAAATATAGATATGGATTCATGGACGATCAGGGATCATTCTGGAGAACCCATAGCTACAATCTCCCCTATAGACATCCACGCCTACTATAGACTCTCAGAGAGGCAGGAGGTTTTATATACGAGGTGGCTTTCTGAGTTTGTGACCCCAGTAAAAGACATCATAAAGGAATGGTGGCAAGACCCGTCAAAGTTCTGAGTCGGAATGGATTAGGCATACAAGGCAGAGAGATTGTGCAAGGTATATCAGTGATTTTTGCGATGATGTGCCGCTTATATGGTAAGGGAGAATGCAAAATTTTTTGTGGCACCTGGGTTCCCCTCATGTACGTCGTTGCCACCCGAGGAACTATTTTTAACTAGGAAAGCATCCTTGCATCATCCTTGAGAACAAACATAGCTGCAACCATGCTCCCATAGCTAGAATAGCCTCCGGAATTCTATATGTCTTCATACCTCCTCGATGTTGTGTTCTCGAGATGCTACTTCAAGCACTGGAACTACAACTGGGACTCATCGACAGCCAACCTCATGCACTGCCATTACATGGTTTTTTGGGACATGGCCTAGAAAGGTATAATAGATGTAATATCTAAGTCTTTCGTCATCCTATTGTACCAGCTACTATTTGGGGAAGAACCACCATGCATGTCAAAGAGGGCTATGAAGATTATGGTCGTGGTAGCGCACTGGTTTCCCATTGAGGAAGGAACATTCATCAAGGTGTTCGGTACCCATCAGGCCCCCCATGCCCCACCCAGGTTCGTCATGGATAAGATGCTCTGTGAGAGGTCTACTACGAAATGACACATGGTTTTTCAATGATATTGAACAAAGTCAAAAAGAAAGCATGGCCCGCTTTCCCTATTAGTGGAGGAGCATATGTGGTGGAAAACAAACAGGTAGAGGCAGAGGCTGAGGCATTGAAGGGAAACCACTTTGTGACCCTCAAATACTAGACATATGATCCCGAGAAAGTCGCGGCCATTGCAAAAGGGAAAAGTTCAGCTGGTCATATTCTCATACCAAACAGGATCATGACGATGGGATAAAAAATTGGTATAACGGGGAACTTAGCCCAAGCGAGTAGCAGGCCAGAGAAGATGAGCTCCTCGATGATTCCCAGGAATACATGAGCCTCAAATAAAGAGCTACCATGATAAATAAAATGCAACACGAGGCTCCAAAAGGCACCGGCGAATCTGAGAAGTGAAAAGGAAAATTGGTTGCAGATGTCTTGAGCAACCACGAAGAGGAGGACACTAATGCTACGTTGGAACAAAGGAACTCCACCTTGGTAAGGGAAAAGAAGTATATTAAGAGGCAAAGGGAGCTAGAGATCAAACAATCTCGAGATTCGAGCAACTAGGGCCAGAGAAAGAAAAGGAGATGACAGGAAGAGCAAGAAAAGGAGAAATAATTGCAAGAAAAGCAGCATGAAGAAAGGAGGGCACAGGAAGAAGCAGAGAAGAGAAAATAGGAGGAAGCTAGAAGGGCACAAGAAGAAGCAGAGAACAGAAAATAGGAGGAAGCTATAAGGTAATAGGAAGAAGTAGAGAAGGGCAAATAGGAGGAGAATAGGAGATTAGAACAAGAGCTAGAAAATATGGAAGACGAGCTAGAGAGGCAACAAGCGCTCGTAGATCAAGAGAAAAGATGACAGGAAGATGAACTAAGGAGGAACAAGGAGAAGGAAGTCGAGGAAAGTGAACAAGGAGAAACTATCAAAACAGATCAGTTGGGTATAGGGCAAAGTGAACTCCCCTCATTAGACGTACCTCGTACCACTCCCCTCACTAGAAGACACCTCCCCTTGCAAGAACTAGGTATCTTGAAGGGACAAGACGAGGAGGTTCTATATCTCACAAGGCTCACTTTTGATGAAGTAAACCTCAAGATTGTGCAAGAAAGGAAAAAATATTGTGCCAGGAATTAGTAACCATGACCAAGGACATTGTGCCCAACATTACAACAAACTTGCAAATGATCGCCTTAGTCGGGAAAAATTTCGTCGCCACCACAGAACACAATGTGGCCTGGATGAGCAAGCATATTACAAACCTTCAGAATAGGCTTTACGCATTTGAACTAAGGGCCACCATAGAAGAGCAAGAAAGAAGGAAGGTAGAGGAAGAGAACACGACACTCTATTTAGTTCAAACAAGCACAATAGAGTTCTAGGAAGTAATCGAAGCAAAAACGGAGACCCATGGGGAGGCCAGGGCAATAGTATATGAAGAGATGTCCAAATTGCATCACATAGTGGCCCCAATCGTGAAAATCCAAGCTCACAAAAAATAAAGAGTCGCGATTCTTAAAGAGGCTATGACTACTTTAGATAAGATACATAAATTATCCATCAAATACCTAGGAGCACCAGCGGTGGTCCCTAAAGGATTGGATCACCATGCAAAATACCAAGGTTCAACTCCGCATCAAAATTTAATCTAAGGAAAAATTGACCAAAGATGTGGAAAAGGTATTAGCATCCTATAGGAATATTTTTAGTGGCTTAGAATCTATGATCCAACTTCATGGGGTCCCCTCTATAGGAGAAGTCAGATAGGTAAGGAAGAAGGATGAGATCTCCAATGAAGTACAGGTGTTCATAGAGACATATAAAGAAGAAGCTCATACAAAGGACATGTCAACCACCAAAGAAAATATCGCGCGCTATGTTGGGCATGGAATCCCCCCAAGGCATGTCATGGGGCTCAAAGCCCAAGTTTTGACTTAATCTTGTTGTAAAGACTCCGCGAATTGTGGGCGCAGAGCACAAAATGTATGATAGAGTCACAGGGTTGTTCGCCCTAGTCTTGTAATGTAATGTTGGCCTACCCATGGTCTGCGGATCATGGGATTGTATAAATAGAGTGAGGCAAGTGTAAAAGAGAAATAAGAAAAGAAGTAATAGGCAGCGAAGTAGAAGAACAAAGCAAGAGTCTAAGTGTGTCTTGGGTCGTAGAGTAGGAGAAGGCTCTGTAGCTGAGTGCACAGAGGCCTAGTAGTCTGCAGCTGAGTGCGCAGACTCCTATAGCTGAGTGTGTGGATCCTTGCAACTGAGTGCGCAAAGGCCTAGTAGTCTGCAGCTGAGTGTACGGACTCCTGCAGCTGAGTGCGTGGACCCCTACAGTTGAGTGCGTAGGGTGGAGTCGAGTCTGTAACCAAGGAAGAAAGTAATAAAGAGAAGTTTTATCTTAATTCTATGTATCTGTTCATGGGTTATTACATGTTTGATATAAATTGCAAATATATTGTTTATTTACTTCGTGCACCTGTATGAGTGATTTATATTGCTAAGTATACTTTACGAATGCAATTAAGCTAAGTTAATCAACTAACAGTGAAATACTAGTAAAGGCTTGGGTTATAACATCTTTTAGCCTTCGAGTACGGTTGTGTGAAGGCAACATCTTAGACTATGAGGTATGAGTAAGTGTGCGTAGCGACATGCACATAGGGCCACACTGCGGACCACTTGAACTCTTCTGACATCTTCAGGGTACGGAAACCTGGTTCTAGTACCCTCCCATACTACTTTAAGTGAGACCTCAGCCAGCGCTCTGCAGACTATTGCCGAAAGGGCCAGTAGTATCAGGATTTGTTTAGCTAAGTCACCTCTGAACCTGGGTTAGGCCTGGACAAGCCAACAAACGGTTCCGTTGTTGGGATCGGGATCTGCATAAGAGATGTCTAATGTCGTGTCATTGGAATCTGACAAAGAAAGAAATTGAAGAGAGGCTGGACAAAAATATTCACGAGTTCGCGGCGCAAGAAAAAATGAATCCGTGAGTATCGAATGAACAATGGTTAGAGCACTACTTATATATGGAAATTCATGAATTTTTTTTTGCATCCTTCCCCTCTGAGTTGTATGAGTGGATGGTGAAGCTAGCGGATAGTCAAGGAAGGAGTAGGCTCGACAAATCTATTGTGTGGACTCCAAAGGTGGTGTGCAGACTAGAAGCATCAGAAGATAATATCGCCCGCATTGTGGACCATTGGCTCAATCGAATTATAGGAGAGTTTATTAGTGAGTTCTTAGTAGATACTTCAGTTAGCTACAAAGAGGTGGAATGACGCTCCCTCAAAGGACCACGAGGTAAGTATGTTAAATCTTTGAACACTTGGATTAAAATGCTACTGTGTGAAAAGTGGGTTATGCGAATAAATTGATGTCTATGGCTACGTGAAGTGGGAGGGTCTATAGAAATGAAGGTAGTGCAGAAATAGAAACTAGCCACGTGATTTCGCCTCGACGAGAAAGCGAGGAAGAGATCGTGAAAGTTTCACCAAGAAGTGCGACCAGTCTGATAAGGCAGTGAATTCCGTGCATACCACCCCCACCAGTTTCACCATATTCACCCCCATCTCCACCCACACCACCTCCGCCACCATCACAATTCAATATAGTGAGCGCAATAAAGTTTCCAGTGTTCAAAGGAGTAGGGAACAAACATCTGGACCAATTTTGGTTCATGGTAAAGGCTGTATGGGAAGCGCAAGGAGTCACGGATGACAACATAAAGAAGGCAATGTTGGTAAGCACATTGTAGGATCTCACACTTACATTGTGCATTAAGCATTCCAATGACAATCCAAACGAGGGGATCATGGATATCCAAGCTGCGCTAAACAGGGAAATTAGCAGGCCAAAATCAGAGACATAGTTGATTATCGGGTTTAAGGAAATCACGACGATTCCAGGCGAGACCCCCTGGGAGTTGGATCAGAGACTAAAGGGTATGATTCACGATGCCAACATGAACTTGATGGATGGGTAGCACCACGCATGGTTTGTAGCATCACTAAGGCCACATCTAAGGACCACATTGTCATAGCAGAAGCTATCCACTCAGGTGGAAGCTTTGGAGATTGCAATGAGACCACATGAGACCCCAATACAAGATCTTAGTCTGGGAGTCCAACAGATCCATGCATATTTGAAAATACTGTGTCTGGAGATGCAAAGCTTGAAATAGGACATGACGGCTCGCCCAAGAGTGCACGAGGAGGTATGGTGCATAAAGTGCAAAGACCAGGGACATGACAAGGACCATTGTCTAGTTTTCGCGAACCATCTGGCGGGAGGAGGACCAATGCAATTCAGGCTAGAGGCACAAGAAGGACCGAGCACAATGCCTACATTATGGTGTGCAATTTGTCAGATAGGAGGGAAGCATGTGACAGATAATTGCCACCAATTACAGAAGTATACACAGATGTCCCAAGAGTTGTTCTCTAACTTTTGTAGATCAGCGGGCCATAATGAGCACACCTTGTAGAAGTTATGAACTGATGATGGATCAAACTCCTACTTACAGAGTTCAGGCCAAAACGTGAGTTGCGACCAAAATGCACGGATGACACACATTGGATTTTAGGGGTGCGAACGAGGTCGAGGTGGAATGGGACCAGGAAGGGGTCGCGAACAGCTAATTTGTTATAATTGCGAAGGGCTAGGGAATTATGCCCGTGATTTTACAAATCCGGTGAGAGCATCATGTTTATATTATACCCATTTTGATCATGAGATAGAGGACTGCCCCACACTGATAGCGAGGTTGCACAATAAAGGAACACTCCAGCCTCCCCCGACTCAGAACCTATAAATTATGAGGTCTGAGTCACGCGAAGAGGACCCAAATGTAAACATCATGCGTAGAAGTAGTATCATTATAGGAGATGACAAGGGAAAACAACTCAAAGAGAGTGCTTGGGTTTGCAAGGCTCCCACAAAGGAACCGGAGTTTGATTTGAAGCGTGCAAAGGAGACATTCATGGAAGCTAAGAAGAGCTTCACGAAGGCCTCCACCTCAGGTAATAAAGACAAACTAGAGCCGGAGATGGACCCATCAATGCTTACTATATTTCTGGAGACATGCATGAAGCTGTTGTACAACAACAAGGTTTTAAAGGGACTACAATAACTCATCACTAAGTGTGCTGGGTCAGGAGAACTGCACGTAGTCCAGAAGCTTAGGAAACACACAATGCGAATAGGAAGGGAGATGAGATTGACTACACAAATCGGGGAATATGAAATGGATCAAGTGATTCTGGATTTAGGATCGGACGCGAATGTACTTCCAAAGTAGACCTAGGAGCGCATGGGCAGGCCTGCATTGCAATGGTCTCCTATTTAATTGTGAATGGCGAGCCAACAAAAGATCCTACCGATGGGAACATTGCAGGGAATAATGGTAGATATTGAAGGTGTGAGCGTACTTGCAGATTTCAAAGTGATAGATATTGTCAATGACATCAATCCCTATCCCACACTACTAGGAATAGATTGGGCCACTGACATGAATGAAGTGAGAAATCTAAAGGAGTGCAAGATGATTTTTTAGAAAAATTCACCATGTTGGGACTATAAACTATCTTGTCGGAGAGCTGGGAAATGTTGGAGATGCGCGTAGAAGCAAAGAGTCACAAGGTCTGTGACCACGCACGGAGGACTGCGCTACCACGTGGATTGGCCAGAAAGTAACTGTTGAAGTCACTCTTCACGACGGGATGATCGACTTCAGGGCAAATGGAGTGGGCGATGAGCATTTAAGATGTGATTTATGGGCAAGATTTGGGAAAATCTGCCACCAAGAAAGCATTAATGGAACGGAATAGGGGGGAATGGTCGAATTCAAATTCAAAAGGCACTAAAAATACAAGGGGATGCCAAGCAAACAAAACTTGGTCATTTGAGAATTGAGCGATTTAGCAGAGCACTGAGCATTGAGAGCCGAGTGATAGTTGAGCCCCTGAGTTCACGAGTGATAGAATACAACTTGTATACGATGACAACAACTAAGGATGGTTTAGGAATAGAAGAGGTAACTACCAGCGAGGCTGCATAGGCCTAATGGTGAAGGATGTTGTAGAAGGTGTCGGGGTTGTGGCAGAGATCCCCAAATCACTGCGTACACCAAGACCCAAGAAGGATGAATAGGCCATGGCTCTGGTATGCATGTCCCCGAGGAACCCGCTGCACAACAAACTATCAATGGAAGAGAAGGGGAAAGTTGTCATGATAGAAGCAGATGAGGAGGAAGAAGATTTGCAGGCCCTTATCATTGTAGAGGAAGAAGATGAAGTCATGGAGGAGGATATTCAAACTACATGCTATGTGACAAAACTGCCTTGATATGCCCCCCCATGAAAGGGGAAGGCCAAAGTACCCAAGGACCTGGACGAAACCAAGAGTCCACTCCAAACCCTGCTCCTCGTAGACAACATTGTGTTTGAAGGCACACACCTGGGCCGCGTGCCAAACATGAGTTTGAAGACTGGGACCTCGCTGACTACGAGAAGTTCCCTCACCTAGAGACTGGGAATCTCATGAAGTAGAACAGCGCGGGGGTGGTGACAACATTAGAGCCACGGAAGTGGCTGCGCGGAGTGGAAAAGGTTGGACTATTGAACCTGCTATGGGTGCCACATTTCCATCGCGCTCCAATAACCATTTTCTTCATCAGGCAGTTGCTCTTCCTGGTGCATTATGGGTATCTATGGCTGGAGGAGCCAATCCCCATCACGGAAGACCTAATCCATCACATTTCCCTACTACCATACAAAGGAAAGGACCCCACGACCATATCAGAAGGGAAAGGTAGTGATTGGGCCTCGTAGAGGCCATGAAGACAAAGTACAAGCTAGAGAAGAAGAAGAGGGGCTATGATATCTCTAGCATCAAGGACAAAGTGGTACACATAGCAACCCAAATCCTGGACGTCAAAGTTATGAGAAAGTGTTGCGGTGACAAAGTACCTGCACTGGTGATCGCACTGGCTAAACAGTGCACAGAGGGGGTCCAGTTTAACTGGGCTAAATTCCTCTGAATAGAATTTTTAAGAACTGTCGTGAAGCCCAGGAGCAGGGTAAAACCTTCCACTATGCATAGCTGTTGTTATCCATAGTGCTCATAGAGAGGGAACTGCCGAAAGACAGTAAATTCCCCCAAATTGACAGGGATTTACCAGAGGCCACAAAGTATGCTTCACTCTGGGCCATGAAAGATGAAAAAAGAATATGCTACAACAAGATCTTTTAGGTGCTCATGGAGACGAACATCCAAATGTGGATCAATCGAAGGCCACGCCTGTCGCCCATGGTGTAAAACAATCTTTAGAGTTTCGTAGAATTCAAAACCGACATGCATAAGATATACATAAGGGCACACAGGGACACAATGAAGCAATGGACGAAGCTACCTTTTATAGCCACTAATGACGTCATTTTCACTATCTTAGAGGCATGGTGTTGGGAATGGCGCGTCTCAGATCTTGTATAACTCGAGAAGGCAGCAACGCAGAAGAAGAAGTAAGATTCCAAGCTACTCGTCACACAGTTGGTCGAGAAAAGGCAAAAGGAAATAGTAGCAGCCGAGGTAAGGATAGCGTGGGAAGCGGCACATAAAGCCACTGAGCAGAAGAAGGCCACAGAAGCAGTAGCAGCAGCACAGGAAGCACAGGCAGCAACCGCGAAGGCAGACGAGGGCCAAACAATGTCCTCGCATGGGCAAGAAGTAGAGGAAGAAGAAACAATAGAAGGGAGCGCGAACCTAGGGGCCGAATCCACAAAGTTGAAGCGCCCACACATGGCAAAGCAAGCAGGACCAAGGAAGAAGGTCAAGGCCTTGAAATTTTCCATTGACCTGATCACCCTAACCGAGGGTGATCTCCATGATGTCAGCGAGACGGTTCGCGATGTCACAAATCAGGCTCTTTAGTATTTTATGCAGGAGCACCACACTGTGTTGTGGGGCCTCAGAGCATAGCTAC
This sequence comes from Pinus taeda, assembly GCA_000404065.3. Lineage (NCBI taxonomy): Eukaryota > Viridiplantae > Streptophyta > Pinopsida > Pinales > Pinaceae > Pinus > Pinus taeda. Next base: position 351,507 of record APFE030916364.1, read on the forward strand.
AGGAGTTATAGGTGTGTCCCCCTTAGGTGGGTACCCTTTCCACCCACCTCGTAGTAGGATCCTCAGCAGCAGAGAAGATGCTGCGTGCACGGATGGAAAACACAATAGTGTTGTCGGAAGGGGCCCTAGTAGTAGCTAATGAGGCTAATAGATTTTCAGTTAACATGATGAAAGGCCTTGCACTTAATTTGGCTGCCCTTCTGCATGAGACACTGTATCTGCTATAGGATGGGATAACGATAGAACTGTGTGCTAGGGAGAGCCACGCAATCCAAGTTCTCAGCGAGCAAAAGATAAACATGGAACAACTCAGTTTGCAACATGACGAATTGGTGTCGCAGAATCAACAGTTGGTATAGGTGGTAGATGATGCTTGCCAACGCGTCCCGAAGCTGGCCATCCCAGTAGATCTACCAGTAGAGGTGCAGACCACAGGTTAACAATCAAAGTTCGTGAGGCTAGGGAAGAAATGACCAAGGTTCAGCTAGAGCTGAATCTTTAGATCATTGAGTTGTAGTTAAAGGCGTAGTCCTCCACAGCCCCATAAATCAAAGAACAACATGCTAGTGCTATCATAGTGGGATTGGAGGAAATGAGAAGTGCAATGCGAGACTGCACCAACATGCTGGAAGATGCACTTGAGGTTCTCATGACTCTACAGGAGGACCCCAACATCCAACACTTGGAAATAGAAGCACAAGAACTCGAACAACAATATGACAGTGTTTGAGGAACTGCGCAGACAATGGTCCTCACCTAGAGGCTTGACAGGTTGCAGCAGGCTAAGGCACTAAAGGAGCAGGTGGACGCGGTGCGACACAACGAGGCGGTTCTTAAAGCGTGCGTTCAACCTTGATTAATGAATCCTTCACTATCACGGCAAATATCGAGGGAAATCTCATGCATATATAGGGGATGCACACATTAATGCAAAGAAGCAACCCAAAATCAGAGGTCTTGGAATAGTGGATGCGGCAGATTCAACAAGTAGCAGCTCAGCTCACTGCGGAGCTTAATATAGTTTGAGAACAGCTAGAGGGACTCCGTGCCAAGATCATCACACCGACTGAGTGACTCGAGGGCGAGTCATGATGTTTGTGTTGGGGGCATGTTGGGCATGGAATCCCCCCAAGGCATGTTTTGGGGCTCAAAGCCCAAGTTTTGACTTGATCTTGTTATAAACACTCTGTGAATTACAGGCGTGGAGTGCAAAATGTATGATAGAGTCACAGGGTTGTCTACCCTAGTCCTGTAATGTAATGTCGGCCTACCCATGGTTCCCAGACCATGGGATTGTATAAACAGAGTGAGGCTCTAAGTGTAAAAGAGAATGAAGAAAAGAAGTAATAGATAGAGCAAGAGTCTAAGTGTGTCTTGGGTCATAGAGTAGAAGAAGGCTCTATAGCTAAGTGTGCAGAGGCCTAGTAATCTGTAGCTCAGTGCACAGACCCCTGCAGCTGAGTGCGCAGGGTGGAGTTGAGTCTGTAATCAAGGAAGAAAGTAATAAAGAGAAGTTTTGCCTTAATTATATGTATCTATTTGTGGGTTACTACATGTTTGATATAAATTGCAAATATACTATTTATTTACTTCGTGCACCTATATGAATGATTTATATTTCTAAGTGTACTTTACGCATGCAAGTAAGCTAATTTAATCAACTAAAAATGGAATACTAGTAAAGGCTTGGGTAGTAATAGCATTCAGCCCCCGAGTAGGGCTACACGAAGGAAACATCTCAGGCTGCGAGGTATGGGTAAGTGCGCATAGCGACGTGCGCGCAGGGTCGAACCGCGGACCACTTGAACTCATCAAACTGTTAGAAAATTATATATTACAGAGCAATGGAACACATAAAATATTGCAAAAATATAAACACAGCAAACGCATAAAACAAGAGAGACACAGATATACGTGGTTCACCTAGTTTGGGCTACATCCACCCAGAAACAGCCAGTCCTTCTTCTTATATTATCCAGCAAACTGAAGAGATACAACCTACAACAGATCCACTGTAACTCCCTCTTCTCTCTCAATCTCCTCTCTCTTCCTCACTTAGAATACAGATCTTTAGATATACATAGAAATAATACAATTCCCTCATATATAGCGAGGGGTTGCCTTCTAGGGAAAAAAACCCTAAATTAAACATAACTTCTACTCTCAGATCTCCACCTAATGAACGACCCAAATTGACTACAAAATTACAACATTTTACAAGGAAATTTTACTTCTACTTTTAGCTTCGGGGGACCGCTGGCCCTTGGACCCCCCAGCCGGGGGGGATGCCCCCCCCCTTGAACCCCCGCGGGGGGCACAAGTCCCCCCCACACCCCCCCGTGTGGAGGGGTGTACAATCTCCCTAGGGTATACATCTAGTTGAAACCTTTGAATACAGAAGATAATCAGGCTCCACACCCAACACAAACAACTCCAGGGTGTGGAAACCTGGTTCTAGCACCCTCCCATACTACCTCGGATGAGACCTCAGTCCACGCTCCGTGGACTGTTGTCGAAAGGGCTAGCAATACCAGGATTTGTTTGGCTAAATCACCTTTGAACCTGGGTCAGGCCCTAACAAGCCAACACGCTATGTGGTAGAACCAATGAGAATCTACACCAAACTGGTAACCTTAAACAACCAGGTGCATGCGAAACGAACCACCCTCATCCCAGATGCACTCGAGTGCCTGCACTGACATGATGAAGGTCGCCGCAGATCACTCCCATTGCAGTGGAATACAACCTATGGGCACCTATTTGACAGAATAGCTCGGTCTTGACATTCTAGAACTTTCCATTGTTAAATTAGTGAATTAGGTTGATAGCTTATTTTTTGTGATGTACCTACTTCGGTAGCACAGAACATTTTTGAATATGAAAGGTCATGTGGAATAAAAAAATTCATCAGGTAAATGAAGAGTCATTAGGAATTTTAAGAGTCAAGGGTAGGCCAAGAGTCACCCTCACCCTATAAATACACCCTCATGCCTCATTTGTACGGACCTTTCTCTGAAGACTTTTTGGAGATATATGTACATTGCTGAAGAGAATTTATGTTCTAATTAATGCAAGGAATGATTGTACATTTCCACTATTGGATACTTCAGATATTTTATGTCTTAATTCCATGAGTATTTTCTTCACTTGATGGATTGGATGTTCCTGAGAGCTCTTTGGTGTGTGGTATCCTCACATGTTGTCTCATACTACAAACTTTGTGTGACTTTGTATGAATTGTATTTGATTTTCTAACTCTATGCTTGTGCTAGTGAACTATTTCATTGGTATTGGTATAATCTATCTTGATTGCACGTTTATTTATGCTCATAGATGTTTGATCGTTGTGAATTAATTTATAATTGTTAAGCACTTTATCTTCGCAGACATGAGTCTTATTTGAGGCCTGCTAAAAGTAACTTTACATAAGGTTTATCTTGTTTATATTCTGGATATTCATGGTTTATTCGTCATAAGATATTTCTCAATTATCTCCTTGTATTATTGAAGTCCATGCTTTCAATTGATTTCATATTCCACCTCCATCTGAAGCAAGCTCAAAACAACTGAATGTAATCCAGGCCTACATACCAAAAGGGATCCCTATCACCAATGGTGTAGGCTCTAGTTGGGAACCTACATCGGGGAGATCCCCTTTGCTGTTGGTGAAAAATTCTAGCCCATCATTAGAATTGGTGCTAGAAGGAGGGCCATGGAAAGTACTAATCCACGCCCTCACACCGAAAATTCTCATCAAGCTAGTAACCAACCTCATCCTCCCACACCCCTTGAAATACCATACATCCCCCTATACGAGCCACCCTTCACAAGGCCGCATTAAGAAGAATCCCAACCTCCCCCTCTTTAAGATGCTCCTGGAGGATAGGAACTTCCCATGTTTGAAGTCACCAGTGAACAACTTAGGGCTCTACGCCTTACTACTCAACAATTCACCAAGGATATGAAATGCAATCCCGCCACTAACTCCCTATCAAATTCACGCACCTCCACACCTCATCACATGCGTCAAGGTGTCCTTGTTAACTCCATATCACAGTTAATCGGCCTAGTTCTGGATAACTATGTAGACATTGTTAAGAGGCTATCTATCGAAGGGTTGGAAAGTCATCCTAAAGATGCAGGGGGTGACCCTAGGAATACCTTCACTGACAAAAATAACCAGTCAAAATAGGGGGAGACGCAGGGAAATAATCGACGTCTCACTAAAGAGACCCTAGTTAACAATCAACCTCTCATAGGGAATACTTAAGGGATCCAGGGGCAGGGAATCGAGGATTACCTTAGAGACCATATAAAGTTCTAGAACAATCAACATATCATGAGAAAACTAAGGAATACCAAGAATGTGAGAAACACTAGAGATCTAGGACACTTTAGAGTGCCTCGAGGGGAAGGTAGGCAACCCCCTCACACCAGCAGGGGATTTGGCACAGATAGCGAATTAGAAGGTAATGACCACCACCTCCTTCTCCACTATAGAGGCAATCACTACCAACAACTACTGGCTTGGATTACTCAATCCCCATTAAATCTTAGAGGCTGGCTCCATGACATGTCTCGCCATTATGAGAAACTCCTCCCAAAGTTCGACCTCAAGAAGGGGAACTCAGCTGACGACCATATTAGCAATATCTACCTAGCATTGAAAATGATGAAGGTCCAGTATGATGATTTGGCTTGTCGTTTATTCCCGCACAACTGTGAGAATAAAGCAACCACTTGGTATCGGTCACTGCCTGTCGCCTCCATCCGAACTTGGGATGAGTTTTGGAAAACCTTCCTCAACAAATTTTTGGTAGACAAGACACCCTCTATGCTCCTCACCGAGCTCAGCATGCTGAAGTGTCATAAGCAAGAGAAGGTGAAAGATTTGAATCAACTATTCACCACCATTTTAAATAAGTTCCCTATGGATGTAGCCCTTGATGATTCCATCATGATTGATTGCGACACTAGGGCCCTGCCGCGAGATATTTTCATGTTCGTTAAACATGAAGCAAAACCTACCCTGGTAGAGAAATTCACTACTGTGCTCAAAGTTGGAAAGGACCTCCTTTCTATCAATGCCTTAGAGCATGAGTCCCAAGAGGATGCAAAACCCTCTGCGAAGAAGAATTAGGCCTCATCGAGTAAAACCATAGAAAAAGACAAATATTCCTTCGATTTCAAGGGACTGGCCAAATCCCTAAAGTAGTTGACTAACGAAGTGTTTGAATTAAAGAGAAGAACCAGTGATGCTTCAGGAGGAGAAAACCTGTTAAATCATTTTTACAGAAAACTAACAATCTCCCCCCTAAAGTGTTGCAAACATCCATCTCAAACTTCAATGTGGAGGAGCTACGAAAGGATAACTTCTGCACTTTCCATCAGGCCTCTCACTTTGGGAAGACCTATTGACAGTGGCTCCATAACATGACAGTCGTAGTCACCTAGCTGTTAGAGGATTAGGATGCAGGAGAGGGTGAAGAAGAAACTAATGATCCTAAAGAGGACGAATCCCCTCCCAAGATGATGCTCCATCTACTGTGTTAACCTTCAAAGTCATCCATGGGGGAGAGGTGTTGATGGCTCAAGAGGCCATCATTGGAGATGCTCCCCCCATGCCCCCATAAAGTTACAACCTCAAGAGTAAAGGTCCTATGTCAGACTCTACACTGGAAGATAAGAAAAGGGCATTATTACGAAGGATTCTACCCCCAACCAATACCATCCAGGCATCCACATCTTCACCTAGAGGGATGAATGATTCAAGATCTCAAAAGTCACCAATCGGTACAAGAGGAGACTCATCCACACCTAGAAGTTCGACCAAAGGGATAATAGCTAAAACTACCTCGGAAATGCAGCTCTTGGCACAAGAGCCTTCGTCCTTAGAATTGGATTACAATATCATCGAAGATTTGAAGAAGACTCGAGCTAATATCTCATTTTACAAGTTATGTAAGTTGACTAGTCAGCGTGAGTTGAATTCCAAAACCTTCGCCATCTCTCCTACCTCTTCAAAACCCTCCGCATCTAGCAGGGGGGACTCCACAGGCCAATCCCCAGTTGTGATTGACCTTCAAGCCATAGTGAATGCCATAAACACAAACTCGAGAGGCTCGACCCCTCCTTTCCTCTTAACCTTCAAGATGTTCAATTTTAATGTTCACAACTGCCTCATCGATTATGGTGCATCGGCCAATGTCATGCCCTAGTTAGTATGCAAGAAGCTAAACATCCAACCAAAGAAAACCGATGCCAAAATCATCCAACTCCATAGGTCTCAAGTTTAGGCTGTGGGAGAATTAAATTATGTTATTATACGATTATCTATTGATTCTTGAGTTCACCGGTGCATTGACATAATTGTTGTAGACATTCCAAAAGCCTACAGTCTTCTTCTTAATAGAGATTGGTCCTATAAGCTTCAGGGCTACTTCACCATAGACTGGTTCCACTTATGGTTACCTTACAAGGGAAGGAATAGCCAGATCAGGGTCAATAGTGAGCCTTGCGTGAAGCACACCATAACCGACCTTGAGGGCTCTAACAATGTGATCCGGTACACCCAACAAGAGTTGTAGTGTGCCTCCTAGAGTCCCTATTCGGGTGCTATCAGCCTCAGACATCAACCATTCCGTCGGATACCCAGGTTGAACTTCCCATGCAAACCCCAATCCTTGATAGCAAAGTTTGTGCCTTAAACTTGCATATGTTAGGTTTACCCTCCCTCAGTACCGACAAATGGACATTGTATTATGACGAATCTAAGACTCATTATATAGCTGGAGCAGGGTGCATCCTGCTAGACCCCAAGGGGAATAGATTCTTGATCTATTGCAGGTTAGAATTCCAATGCAACAACACCATAGAATATGAGGCATAGGTCCTCGGCCTAAAAAAGGCCATCAACCTAAAAGCAGATTGTCTGAAGGGAATTGGGGATTCTGAAATTATTATGAGACAAGTACGCAATAAGATTCACTATTTGTCCCTGCACCTCAAGAATTACCAGCAAGAGGTATGACGTCTGATAAATTTGTTTAAAGCTTTCAATATCATTTCCATTCCTAGATTTAATAATTCCACTGGTGACACTTTAGCTAATGATGTAGCTAGATTCACACCCCTTAGGGACGGGTTTTCTATTGAAATTATCTATAAACTTGTGGTGTCCCAATAACATTACTAACTTGCACATTTTCAATGATGACCAACAGGTTTTGGAGTTCATGATAAATCTGGAAGTGTTCAAAGACACAACCATTGATGAAGAGGAATATGAGAGGTTTCTACAAGAAGAAGCAGATTTGCGGAAAGGAAACCCCTTACCTAAGGTGTATTGACGTTAGAGAAATTGTTCGACCTCCAGAACTGTTTTTGAGGCCCGTCGAAAACCAAAACTCATACTTCCACCCTCTCGCACGAGTAGATCAACCTTGGGACCAAATCTGACCCTAAGTGTGTCAACATAGGGTAGGGATGCACCCCAGAGGAAAGATAGGAATTCATCAGCCTATTCAAAAGATATCACGATATTTTTACTTGTACATATGATGACCTAAAAGTGTACGATACTCAAATTATTCAGCATGTCATCCCTATAAAAGAACGGGTCAAACATTTTCAGCAAAAATTGAGGAAGGTGCATCCTGCGTTAGAACCTCGCATCATTTTCAAGGTCAGGCACTCTACACGGGTATCCACTTTGGTGCCAGTGCAAAGGAAATCTGGGGAGACACATCTGTGCGTCAATTTTTGGAACCTCAATTGAGCATCAAAGAAAGATGTTGGGTTGTGTTATATTCTTTCCACGACTAGCCCACGTAGTTAATCGGGGGTTAGAGGGGGGGGAGGTCATAGGGGGTTTGAGGCGTACTCGTAACCCAACTTTATGGGGTCCGGGACAGCGCCCCAGAAAATTTTGGTTTTGGACCCTATGTTAGGTTGGGTGGACCCACCTATGCTTTTGTGCATGATTTTTGCACATGTTTTTGGTCCATGGTATTGGATGCTTCAGCATGTATAAATATGTATTATAACATTGAAAGGAACATAATGAAAAATCAAGCTTGTAGTCCCAGTTTTGGGATCCAGGGGAAATCTTTGTGTATATGTATTTTATGTGCTATGCTCTTGCATTATTTATTTCCTGTGTTTTAGAATTCGTATGCAGGTAATTTCTGTACAGGGTTAAAACCTAAATTTGGTTTCAGAGCTATTTTTGCTTCAAGGGGATGCTTTTGTTGCTGAGGGGTTCGCTTGAGCCTGTGGTAGACCCTGTTCAGTGGGAGATCTTCGAAATCGATTCTTGTGGTGAAATAATATGGGGAACAATAGAAAGATAGAGATCGAGAAATTTAATGGTCAGACTTTTGAGTTGTGGAAACTCAAGATGGAGGATCTGTTGGTGGATAAAGATCAGTGGATCGCGGTAGATCCAGGTACTAAACCAGCGGGAGTGTCTGATGAAGAATGGAAGAAGTTGGATTGGAAGGCAAAGAGCACAATACCATTGTGTGTCTCAGATTTAGTATTGTTGAATGTATCAGGGGAAGCTACGGCAAAGGATTTGTGGGACATGTTAGGAACTTTGTACCAATCTAAGTCTCTGGTGAATAAATTGTTCCTGTGGAAAAAACTGTATAACCTAAGGATGAAAGATGGAGACTTGGTGATAGAGCATCTGAATGCATTTAACATCTGTTGATATTAAAATTTTAGATGAAGGTAAGTGCATCAGTTTGTTGTGTTCTATACCAGATTCCTGGGGTTATTGCAATAGGTAGCAATGCAACTGCCTTGCAGTTTGATGAAATAGTCTTAGCCTTGCTAACGGAGATGAGATGGGAAAATATGGAGAGCCAGAATGGTGATGCCTTGTCTGTATGAGGACGGTCCCAGAACAGAAACAAAAATAAGTCATCACGTGGGATATCTAAATATCTAGGAAAACCTGTAAAGGTGGTGTGTTGGAAATGCAGAAAGGAAGGCCACTTTAAAAGGGACTGTAAATCTAAAGCTCCTGAGAAAGGAAAGAGATCGAATGAGGCTCCTTCTACAGAGGCAAAAACCACCTCAGATGAAGGTGGGGATGTGTACTTGGCCTCTTCAAGTACACATGTAGATCATGAGGCATGGTTGATTGACTCAGGTGCATCCTTTCACTTCACTCCCCATAGAGAGT
>APFE030916364.1:361714-378015 GCA_000404065.3 Pinus taeda
GGTGGAGTTGCTGACTGGAAGGAAACCCATTGGCAGAAAATGGGTTTTCAAGAAGAAGACAAATGCAAAAGGAAAGGTGGAGAAATACAAAGCTCGGTTGGTAGCAAAAGGTTATTCCCAGGTGCCAAGAATTGATTTTGGTGATACTTTTTCTCCTGTTGCCAAGGTAACTTCTATTAGATTACATTTAGCTGTTGCTGCTTCTTTGATTTTGAGGTAGAATAGATGGATGTGAAGACATCATTTCTTCACAGGGATCTGGAAGAGGAAATATACATGAAGCAACCTGGAGGCTTTGTGGTGAAGGGTAAGAAAGAACTGATATGAAAATTAAAGAACTCTCTGTATGGGTCAAAACAGTCACCAAGCATGTGGTATCAGAAATTTGACACATTTATAAGGAAACTTGGCTTCAACAGAAGCAAAGAAGATCACTGCGTTTATTTTAAATTAATTGTTGACCGTGTTATTTATCTGGTCTTGTATGTGGATGATATGTTGTTGGTTGGAAATGACAAAGAAGTTATCCAGGATTTAAAGACCCAATTGTTCTCCAAATTCGACATGAAAGATCTTGTTGCTGCAAACTATATTTTGGGCATGGAAATTAAAAGAGATCGGGCAAAGAGGAAGCTCTGGTTAAACCAGAGGAAGTATGTTGAGACAATATTGCAGAGGTTTAATATGCAGGATAGTAAACCGGTGAAGGTTCCTATTCCTGTAGGTGTGAGGTTATCTGTTGAGCAGTGTCCGAAGACACAAGAAGAGGAAGAGGACATGTCCCGTGTTCCATACGCAAGTGCAGTCGGTAGTATAATGTATGCAATGGTCTGTACTAGACCAGACATTGCACAAGCAGTGGGAGTATTGAGCAGGTTTATGTCAAAACCAGGGAAGGAGCATTGGGCAGCAGTGAAGCGGGTTTTCAGGTATTTGCATGGCACTAACGATTATGGTTTGTGCTACCAAAGAAGACCAGGATTGGACAAAATGTTGGATATCCGTGGCTTTGTTGATGCAGACTAGGCTGGAGATTTGGATTAGAAAAAATCTACAAGTGGGTATGTGTTTAACCTATTTGGAGGTGCAGTCAGTTGGATGAGTAAGAAACAATCTATAGTGGCACTATCAACTATAGAGGCAGAATACATGGTAGTCACTCATGCAAGAAAGGAAGCAGTTTGGTTGTAGAGATTGTGTTCAAGTATGGAGTTAGTACAGGGAGCTATAAGGATAGATTGTGATAGCCAAAGTGTAATTTTCTTGGCAAAGAACCCCACATATCATTCAAAGACGAAGCACATTGATGTTCAATATCACTTTGTGAGGGATATTATAGAAGACAAAAAGGTGTTGTTGGTAAAGGTGGACACTTTGAAGAATACTTTAGATGCATTGACAAATCTGTGAGCTTTAAGAATTCCTCTTGGTGTAGAGAAACAATGGGCATTGCAGGGCTAGATAAATGACAAAGCTCTCTTGTGGCCCCCTTGTGCAAAGAAAACAACAAGTGGGAGAATGTTGGGTTGTGTTATATTCTTTCCACGACTAGCCGACATAGTTAATCAAGGGGTAGAGGTGGGGAGGTCACAAGGGGTTTGATGCCTACCTGTAACTCCAGGTTTTGGACCCTATGTTAGGTTGGGCGGACCCACCTATGCTTTTGTGCATGATTTTCACACATGTTTTTGGATGCAATGGTTTTCGGTCCATGGTATTGGATGCTTCGGCATGTATAAACATGTATTATAGCATTGAAAGGAACATAATGAAAAATCAAGCTGGTAGTCCTAGTTTTGGGATCCAGGAGAAATATTTGTGTATATGTGTTTTATGTGTTATGCTCTCGTATTGTTTATTTTTTGTGTTTTAGAATTCGTATGCAGGTAATTTCTATACAGGGCTAAAACCTACAAAAGGCAACTATCTGATCCCCTCCATGGAGCACATCCTCCAAACCATCTCATGATTCGAAGTATTCTCCTTGTTAGATGGCTTCTTTGGCTACAATCAAGTCCTAGTAGTTGACCCTGATCAGATCAAAACAACATTCCGAACAAAGTGGGGGACCTTTGCATTTTTCCGTATGCCTTTTGGGTTGATAAATGTTGGGGAAAACTTCTAGAGAGCAATGGATATCACCTTCCAAGGTCTAATGGGTCAGAGTGTGGTGGTCTACCTGGACAATGTCACTTTTTTCTCGAAAAAAGGGGTGACTACCTTCACCATGTGAAGCAGATTTTTGAAATATGCTGGAAATATGGAATCTCCCTCAATCCTAAGAAAAGCATATTCGCAGTTTCCAAAGGAAACTTTCTTGGTCACATCAACAAGAACAGAATCATCGTACATCCTCACTGTGTAAAAGCTATAACATAGATCCCTTCGCAAAAGTTATGCAATCTTTCCTCAATAAAATTAATTTTCTTCGCAAATTTATTTTAGATTTTGTGAAAATTGTCAAAAACATTTACAGAATATGATAAATAACGATGCAATATTAAAATGGAATCGAGAAGAAAAGGAATATTTTGATCACATTAAAACAACGATCACAGAGGCTCCTTCCCTCTCCAGCCCAGATTTCAGCAAGGACTTTATCTTATACACTTTTGCCTCAGACTCATCATTAGTTGCAGTCCTCACACAAAAGGATTGCGATCATGACGAACACCCTATATCCTTCATGAGTATAGGGCTCCAAGGTGTAGAGATAAATTACCCTGACATCGATAAGTAGGCATACACAATCTACAAATCAGTGAAACACTTCAAACTATACATCCTAAAAAATTGTGTCACAATAATGGTTCCACACCCGACCGTTAGATCCCTTTTGTACAACATGAGTTGGGTGAGAGGAGAGACAACTCAATGACCTCCCTCGAAGATTATGATTTGGAGTTCAAGCCCTCCCACACTGTGAAAGGACATGAACTCTGTAAACTAATTGCCGAGGTGGCTGATCAACAAAATGCAGAGTCTAATCGACCGGTTCTAGAGACAAAAGGTTGGGAACATGAAATTGAAATGTACCAGAATGAACTCCTTGGCCCACACGACTCCTCTTCATGGTACTATAATTTAAGGCAATACCTAGTGCAAGGATCTCTACCTCAGACCATGTTCGCCAAACAGAAGAAAGTCGTTTGGATTAAGGCTGCCTCATATCAAATGTTTCAAGGAAACCTTTTTAAAAAGCACCACCTTGGCATACTACCAAGATGTTTAGAATATAATGAGGCTCAACGAGTTATGAAAGATATACATGATGGACCTGTAGGAGGTCACTGTGCGGGTGACACCACGACCCACAAGATCATGCAGGCAGGTTTCTACTAGCCCACACTGTTCAAAGATGCACATGCCTATGCTTCAAAGTGTCCCATCTTCCAAAAGCACCCAGGTAGGCAAGCGAGATCGTCTGCTCCACTCCAACCCATAGTAGTTGAGGAACCTTTTCAGTAATGGAGGTTGGATGTCATAGGTGAGATCATGTCAAACTCGTCAAAACAACACAGGTATATACTCACGTCCACCAACTATTTCACCTAGTGGGTAGATGCAATTCAGAAGGTTAACAATGACGAGGTAATATCTTTCATTAATCAATACATCATAGCTAGGTTCAGTGTTCTAACCTCACTTTTCTTTGATAATGCTACATATTTTTTGACTTTAAAATTATATGATTTTTCTTTAGAAAACAATATCAAGTCAAAGCATTCAGCCAACTACTACCCTCAGGGGAATGGCCTGTAGAATCAACCAATAAAAACCTCATCTGCATTCTCAAGAAAACCCTGCTTTCTCATCAAAGGAATTGGCACAATGCACTCAGTAACGCCCTATGGGCCGACCGGGTCACCCCCAAACCATCCATTGGCACATCCACCTACTTCTTGATTTATGGGAAGGAAGCCATACCTCCTGGCCCTTAGACTACCCTAAGAGTAGCAAGGCTCCTCGTGTCTTTCCATTCAAATATGTATCGATACCCTTGTGAGATTGGAAGAGGAGAGACTAAGGAATAAAGAGAAATTTTCCATTCATTAAGCCCAGATTAAGAGGTGGTTTGACAAGAAATCTGAAGGGTCCTGCAAGTTTAATGTGGGTGATATGGTTCCTAAATGCGATTGGGCCCATGAAGACAGGGGCAAACACTCGAGTTCCAAGCTTTGTGTATTCACCCCTTCCAAATCAAAGAGAAAATTGGCCAATAGACCTTCAAGTTGCAAACCTTGGGAGGGCAAGTAGAACCCTTCCCTGTGAGTGGCCAAGACCTTAAGTTCTATTTCACCTAGCAGACCCATAGAAAGGACTCGCTAATAACCAAAGAAAATATCATGCACTATGTGGTAGAACTAGTGAGAATCTACACCAAACTAGTAACCTTGAACAACCAGGTGCATGCCAAACGGACCACCATCATCCCAGATGCACTCGAGTGCCTACATCGACATGATGAAGATCAGCCATATATCACTCTCATTGCAACATAATACAACATATGGCGCACCTATTTGACAGAACAATTCTTGACATTCCAGAACTTGCCATTGTTAAATTAGTGAATTAGGTTGATAGCTTTTTTTTTGTTATCTATCTACTTCGATAGCATAGAACATTTTTTAATACAAAAGGTCATGCGGAATACCAAAAGTCATTAGGTAGATGAAGAGTCATGAGGAAGTTCAAGAGTCAAGGGTAGGCCAAGAGTCACCGTCACCCTATAAATGCACCCTCATGCCTCATTTGTACAAACCTTTTGCTGAGGACTTTTTGGAGATATATATACATTGCTGAAGAGAATTTATGTTCTTCTAATTAATGCAAGGAGTGATTGTACATTTGCAATATTGGATCCTTTAGATCTTTTATGTCCTAATGCCATGAGTACTTTCTTCACTTGATGGATCAGATGTTCCTGAAATCTCTTTGATGTGTGGTCTCCTCACATGTTGTCTCGTACTAAAAACTTTATGTGGCTTTGTATGAGTGGTATTTGATTTGCTAACTCTATGCTTGTGCCAGTGAACTATTTTGTTGGTATTGGTATAATCTATCTTGATTGCACATGTATTTATGTTCATAGATGTTTGATCGTTGTGAATTTATTTAGAATTGTTAAGCACTTTATCTTGGCAGACATGAGTCTTATTTGAGGCCTGCTAACAATAACTTTACATAAGGTTTATGTTGTTTATATTTTGGCTATTCATGGTTTATGCATCATAAGATATTTCTCGATTATTTCCTTCTATTTATTGAAGTCCATACCTTCAATTGAGTTCATATTCCACTTTCATCCAAAGAAAGCTCAAAACAACTGAATGATAGTTGGACCTATATATTGGAAGGGATCCCTATCACAAACGGTGCAGGCTCTAGTTGGGAACCTACACCAAGGATATCCCCTTTGTTGTTGGTGGAAAATTCCAACCCGTCAACAAGTTTATATCCCTATTGTTTAGTATTAATCCCTTCAGTTTATAATACTTGAGGTTTATAATAATAATCCCTTGGGTTTGTTAATCTTAGGGTTTATATTCCTATGGTTTAATATTAATGCTAGGGTTCAATGTTATTCCCTTGGGTTTATAACCCTTTGGGTCTTTAATACTAATCCCTTGGGTTTATAATAATAATAATCATGAAGTTTATAATATTAATTTTATGGTTAAGTGTTTATTTTAGGGTTTATAATACTTATCTTAAGATTTATATCCCTTGGGTTTGTGACAAATATTTTCTCAATATTGAAATCAATCATGGTCAACATTGGTCAAACATGGTCGACCATGGTTAATTATGGTCAACCATGGTTCAACACCGCATTGTGACAAATATTGTCTCAATATGAAAATCAACCATGATCCAATGTTGCATTTTTGGAAATATTGTTTCAATATGAAAATCAATTATGGAAAACCATGGTCAACCATGGTCAACCATGGTCAAATTGTGACAAATATTGTCTCATGGTCCAACATCTCATTGTGACAACCATGGTCAACCATGGTCTAATGTCGCATTGAGACAAAAATTATCTCAAGATGAAAATCAACCAAGGTCAACCATGGTCCAACATCTCAATGTGACAAACATTGTCTGATCCAGGTGGATGTTGGTGGCCACCCACCTATCCCATTTGGACCCCCACAATTGTTTCTTTCAATTTTTCAGTTTCCTTAATTATAGCACAATTTACTATTTTTAGCAGTTTTTCAGGTCCTAAACTTCCGGAGGTATTTTGAGGCCCTAAACGACGTCTTTTGGGAAATCTACCGCCAACGATTTTATTTTTTAAAAACTCCTTTTCTGTCGTAGTCCTCAGAGAGATATTTCCAACGGGCCATCATGCGCGTCAAACGGAGATAATATGACCAATTCGCGACCCCAGGAAGTTGGCTATCCAACTCACCCCAAACGGGGCCCACAATTTTGCATTTCATCTCCTAGGGTTAGGTTTTGGAATGTTAAGGGTTTTCCATTGTTTCTCAACAATAAATATGCCTTTGAGCCTCATTTTAACACAGTTCAGAGGCATGTAGCCACCACATCTCTTCTCAGAGATAAGCTACAATCGCCCTAGCTAGTTTATTTCCATCACTATTTGTAAGCATATTTTAGTATTTTACATTAATGAAATGAAGTATTATTTCCGTTGCACATATGTGTTTATGGTTATCTTTGTAATTTCTTGCATTCTTGTTTAAGTTTGGATCAGTGGTATTAGAGCGGTCTGTTTTATCTCTATTTTTCTTTGCATGTCCCCAACGAGGTCGGGATATAAGGAGTTAGGGCTTCAACTGGTCGAACCTTTACAAGACCAGCCTCACAAATCTCGACGACCTCCCATGGTGGATGAAAAGAAAGATGAGGGGGCAGGATATCCTATCAAAATCTTGCTCGAAGAAGCCCTCGAGCGGAAAAGGAACATGATGATGGATATCTTTGCGCAGATCCTTCAACGGCTACCCAGAGGCGACGCATCTGCTTCCAACAGCTACTCTGGAAATGCCACACCCTTTAGGTACAATTTAATTTTGAAATCCCCATCTTTAAGGATCAAATAGACGCAAATGTCGTAGATAAATGGTTAAATCTGCTAGATGGGTATTTTTCTGTTCATGAATTTTCAAGTCGAGAAAAGATTGATTTCACTCTTCTCAAAGCAGCCCCCCATGTCAAGGACTGGTGGGAAACCTACTGCGAGCAGAAGGATGAAAGTACAGGCTCACTATTTTTAGCCACACCCACTTTGAATGACTTCCAAGATGCCATCAAAGAGTAGTACTACCCTGTCAAAAGCTATGAGGAAAAATACATCAAATGGACCACACTGCGACAGGGACGAGACCAAGATGTGCCAGAGTTCACAAACATTTTTCATACCCTTCGCACATAGTTGGGTGTTAAAGATTGTGAGCTGCATCTGGTACTCAAATACTGTGGCTACCTGCACATATACATCCAGGAAGAGATGGAGTTCTTGAACATCTCCTCACTCGGCACAACATACCGATACGTTGTCAAAATCGAGCAAAAGTTCAAACAAAAGAAGCGAGACTATGGATCTGCAAATCCGAAGCCCAAAGGACAAAGCCAAGGCGGGGTGACCCAAGACAACCCCTCGAAGCTGCAAGAAAAGAACAACTCCACAAAGCCAAAGAAGGACACAGGAAAGTGATGTGAGTTCCACAAGAGTCCCACTCATAACACAAGTGAGTGTCGGACCAAGCAGTCGCTAGTGGCCAAGTTGAAGGCTTCCGAATCAGATGCATGTTCCAACCCTGAGCTAGAGCCCGACAAGGGAAATGACAAAGGGAAGCAGATCATTGATGCGGATCCCAGTGCCATTGTTGCCACCGCCAAGATCTAGAAAAATGAGACCAAAAATCCAAAGGAAGGGGAGCGTCTTTTCCACTCACAAATGTGGGTGAAGGGTTCGCCACTGCAATTCATTGTCGACAGTGGCAGCCAAAAGAACCTCGTTTCAACAGAGGTCGTGAAGCAGTTGGGCCTACCGACTAGACCACACCCGTAGCCGTACAGTATTGGGTGGCTTCACGAAGGATGATATCTCAAACTTCACCAGTAGTGCTGCCTTCCCTATAGCATCAAGCCCTTGTGATGTACTATTAAGTCAGCCATACTTGTGGAGGCGATATGCTGTGTATGAGTGAAGGCCTCGCGCTGTCATTATTTCTTTGGATAATTCATTATAAAGGATATCAGAGGTAGCCCCACCTACCGCCACCTCTTTGATCACTGCCAAGAAAGTCAGCAAGCTCATATCCTAGACTAGGAAATTCATTTTCTGTCTAGTTCACTCCCAAAGTAAGAGGAAGATTGTTGCTACATCCTTGACCCCTGCAAAGGGTTCCTCCATGCATCAGCATCAGCAAAGGGATACGGTCATGATAGAACATAGGAACAACTTCTCCTCACCCACAGGGGTACCACACAAGTTTCAGGTGGGCGACAAAGTTTGGTTGCATCTGTAGAGAGAACGCCTTACTACCCATCAGAAACTCAGACCACTCCGACATGGTCCTTACACTAATACCAAGGCTACGGGCAAAAATTCTTGGAAGCACAAAATTCCTCCATTTCTTCGCTTGCACCGAGTGTTCAATGTGGATCGTCGTCGACCATGCTTCCCACCATTGTTGGACACATCAGAGATTGCAAAACAACTCACTAGAGACCCAGCTCAGTAGAAGCTTCCTCATCTTAGGGAGGAACTCAATGCAATGGGGACCATTGCTTCCTAACGGGGGAGGAATGATCCAAGTGGATGTTGGTGGCCACCCACCTATCCCATTTGTACCCCCACAACTGTTTCTTTCAATTTTTCAGTTTCCTTAATTATAGCATAGTTTACTATTTTTAGCAGTTTTTCGGGTCCTAAACTTCTGGAGCCGTTTTGAGGCCCTAAACGACGTTTTTTGGGAAATCTACCGCTGATGATATTAATGTGAAAAAAACGTATTTTTTGTCGTAGTCCTCGGAGAGATCTTTCCAACGGGCTATCATGCACGTCAAACGGAGATAATATGACCAATTCGCGACCCTGGGAAGTTGGCTATCCAACTCACCCCAAACGGGGCCCACAGTTTGGCATTTCATCTCCTAGGGTTAGGTTTTGGAATGTTAAGGGTTTTCCATTGTTTCTCAACAATAAATAGGCCTTCAAGCCTCATTGTAACATAGTTCAGAGGCATGTAGCCACCACATCTCTTCTCAGAGATAAGCTACCATTGCCCTAGCTAGTTTATTTCCATCACTATTTGTAAGCATATTTTAGTATTTTACATTAATGAAATGAAGTATTATTTCTGCTGCATATCTATGTTTATGGTTATCTCTGTAATTTTTTGCATTCCTATTTAAGTTTGGATCAGTGGTATCAGAGCGGTCTGCTTTTTCTCTATTTTTCTTTGCATGTCCCCAACGAGGTCATGATATAAGGAGTTAGGGCTTGAACTGGTCAAACCTTTACAAGAACATCCTCGCAAATATCGACGACCTCCCATGGCAGATGAAAAGAAAGATGAGGGGGCAGGAGATCCTATCAAAATCTTGCTTGAAGAAGCCCTCGAGCGGCAAAGGAATGCGATGATGGATAACTTTGCGCAAATCCTTCAACGGCTACCCAGAAGCGACGCATCTGCTTCCAACAGCTACTCTGGAAATGCCACACCCTTTAAGGTACAAGTTAATTTTGAAATCCCCATCTTCGAGGGTCAAATAGACGTAGATGTCATAGATAAATGGTTAATCTGCTAGATGGGTATTTTTCTATTCATGAATTTTCAATTCAGGAAAAGATTGTTTTCACTCTTCTCAAAGCAGTCCCCCACGTCAAGGACTGGTGGGAACCTACTACGAACAGAAGGATGAAAGTACAGGCTCACTGTTTTCAGCCGAACCCACTTGGAATGACTTTCGAGATGCTGTCAAAGAGCAGTACTACCCTGTCAAAAGCTATGAGGACAAATACATCAAATGGACCACATTGCGGCAGGGACGAGACCAAGATGTGCTGGATTTCACAAACATTTTTCATACCCTTCGCACATAGTTGGGTATCAAAGATTTTCAGCTGCATCTGGTACTCAAATACCACAGCTACCTGCACAGACACATCCAGGAAGAGATGGAGTTCTTAAACATCACCTCACATGGCACAACATACCAATATGCTGTCAAAATTGGGCAAAAGTTCAAACAGAAGAAGCGAGCATGTGGATCTGCAAATCCGAAGCCCAAAGGACAAAGCCAAGGAGAGGTGACCCAAGACAACCCCTCGAAGCCGCAAAAAAAGAACAACACCACGAAGCTGAAGAAGGACACAGGAAAGTGGTGTGAGTTCCACCAGAGTCCCACTCATAACACAAGTGAGCGACGGACCAAGCAGTCGCTAGTGGCCGAGTTGAAGGCTTCCGAATTAGATGCATGTTCCGAGCCTAAGCTAGAACCCGACAAGGGGAATGGCAAAGGGAAGCAGATCATTGATGCGGATCCCAGTGCCACTGTTGCCACCGCCAAGATCTAGAAAAATGAGACCGAAAATCCAGAGGAAGGGGAGCGTCTTTTCCACTCATAGATGTG
The DNA here is from genome assembly GCA_000404065.3 of Pinus taeda. NCBI lineage: Eukaryota > Viridiplantae > Streptophyta > Pinopsida > Pinales > Pinaceae > Pinus > Pinus taeda. The sequence goes on from APFE030916364.1 coordinate 372,335, forward strand.
GGTGAAGGGTTCGTCGCTGCAATTAATTATTGACAGCTGCAGCCAAAAGAACCTTGTTTCAACAGAGGTTGTGAAGTAGTTAGGCCTACCGACTAAACCACACCCACAGTCGTACAGTATCATGTGGCTTCACAAAGGATGAGATCTCAAAGTTCACCAGTAGTGCCGCCTTCCCTACAGCATCAAGCCCTTCACAGATGAGGTATTATGTGATGTTACACCTCTAGATGTTTGCGATGTACTATTAGGTCAACCATATCTTTGGAGGCGACATGCTGTGTATGAGTCAAGGCCTCATGCTGTCATTATTTCTTTGGATAATTCATTATACAGGATATCAGAGGCAACCCGACCTACCGCCACCTCTTTGATCACTGCCAAGAAAGGCAGCAAGCTCATCTCCAAGACTGGGAAATTCATTTTCTGTCTAGTTCACTCCCAAAGTAAGAGGAAGATCGTTGCTACATCCATGACCCCCACAAAGGGTTCCTCGACGCAGCAGCAGCAGCAAAGGGATATGGTCATGACAGAACATAGGAACAACTTCTCCTCACCCGCAAGGGTACCACACAAGTTTCAGGTGGGCGACAAAGTTTGGTTGCATCTGCAGGGAGAACGCCTTACTAGAACCCATCAGAAACTCAGACCACTCCAACATGGTCCTTACACCAGTACCAAGGCTATGGGAAACAATGCTTGGAAGCACAACATTCCTCCATTCCTTCACTTGCACCAAGTGTTCAATGTGGACCGTCGTCAACCATGCTTCCCACCATTTTTGGACACATCAGAGATTGCAGAACAACTCACTAGAGACCGAGCTCAACAGAAGCTTCCTCATCTTAGGGAGGAACTCAATGCAATGGGGACCATTGCTTCCTAAGGGGGGAGGAAGGATCCAGGTGGATGTTGGTGGCCACCCACCTATCCCATTTGAACCCCCACAACTGTTTCTTTCAATCTTTTAGTTTCTTTAATTATAGCACAGTTTACTATTTTTAGCAGTTTTTCGGGTCATAAACTTCCGAAGCTGTTTTGAGGCCCTAAACGACGTTTTTTGGGAAATATACAACCATTAATTTATTTGTGAAAAAATCATCTTTTTCGTTGTAGTCCTCGGAGAGATCTTTCCAACGGGCTATCATGCGCATCAAATGAAGATAATATGACCAATTCGCAACCCTGGGAAGTTGGCTATCCAACTCACCCCAAACGGGGCCCACAGTTTGGCATTTCATCTCCTAGGGTTAGGTTTTGGAATGTTAAGGGTTTTCCATTGTTTCTCAACAATAAATAGGCCTTTGAGCCTCATTGTAACACAATTTAGAGGCATGTATCCACCACATCTCTTCTCAAAGATAAGCTACCATCGCCCTAGCTGGTTTATTTCTATCACTGTTTGTACGCATATTTCAATATTTTACATTAATGAAATGAAGTAATATTTCCGCTGCATATCTGTGTTTATGGTTATCTCTATAATTTGCTGCGTTCGTGTTTAAGTTTGGATCAGTGGTATCAGAGCGGTTTTCTTTTTCTCTATTTTTCTTTGCATGTCCCTAATGAGGTCATCATATAAGGAGTTAGGGCTTGAACTAGTCGAACCTTTACAAGACCAGCCTCGCAAATCTCGACGACCTCCCATGGCAGATGAAAAGAAAGACGAGGGGGTAGGAGATCCTATCAAAACCTTGCTCAAAGAAGTCCTCGAGCGGCAAAGGAACGCGATGATGGATAGCTTTGCGCAAATCCTTCAATGGCTACCCAGAGGCGATGCATCTACTTCCAACAGCTACACTGGAAATGCCACACCCTTTAAGGTACAAGTTAACTTTGAAATCCCCATCTTCGAGGGTCAAATAGACGCAGATGTCGTAGATAAATGGTTAAATCTGCTAGATGGGTATTTTTCTGTTCATGAATTTTCAAGTTGGGAAAAGATTGTTTTCGCACTTCTGAAAGCAGCCCCCCACATCAAGGACTGGTGGGAAACCCACTGCGAGCAGAAGGATGAAAGTACAGGCTCACTGTTTTCAGCTGCACCCACTTGGAATGACTTCCGGGATGCCATCAAAGAGTAGTAATACCCTGTCAAAAGCTATGATGACAAATACATCAAATGGACCACACAGCAGCAGGGACGAGACCAAGATGTGCCGGAGTTCACAAACATTTTTCATACCCTTCACACACAGTTGGGTATCAAAAATTCTGAGCTGCATCTGGTACTCAAATACCGCGGCTACCTGAACAAATAAATCCAGGAAGAGATGAGTTCTTGGACATGTCCTCACTCGGCACGGCATACCGATGTGCTGTCAAAATTGAGCAAAAGTTCAAACAGAAGAACTGAGACTGTGGATCTGCAAATCTGAAGCCCAAAGGACAAAGCCAAGGTGGGGTGACCCAAGACAACCCCTCGAAGCCGCAAGAAAAGAACAACACCACGAAGCTAAAGAAGGACACAGGAAAGTGGTGTGAGTTCCACAAGAGTCCCACTCATAACACAAGTGAGTGTCGGACCAAGCAGTCGCTAGTGGCCGAGTTGAAGGCTTCCGAATTAGATGCATGTTCCGACCCTGAGCCAGAACCCGACAAGGGGAATGGCAAAGGGAAGCAGATCATTGATGTGGATCCCAGCACCACTATTGCCATCGCCAAGATCCAGAAAAATGAGACCGAAAATCCAGAGGAAGGGGAGCGTCTTTTCCACTCACAGATGTGGGTCAAGGGTTCACCGCTGCAATTCGTTGTTGATAGTGGCAGCCAAAAGAACCTCGTTTCAACGGAGGTGGTGAAGCGGTTGGGCTTACCGACTACACCATACCGGCAACCATACAGTATTGGGTGGCTTCACGAAGGACGAGATCTCAATGTTCACCAGTAGTGTCGCCTTCCATACAGCATCAAGCCCTTCATAGACTAGGTATTGTGTGATGTTACATCTCTGGATGTTTGTGATGTACTATTAGGTCAGCCATACTTGTGGAGGCTACATGATGTGTATGAGTCAAGGCTTCACGCTGTCATTATTTCTTTGGATAATTCATTATACAGGATACCAGAGGTAGCCCCACCTACCCCCACCTCTTTGATCACTGCCAAGAAAGGTAGCAAGCTCATCTACCAGACTAGTAAATTCATTTTTTGTCTAGTTCACTCCCAAAGTAAGAGGAAGATCGTTGCTACATCCATGACCCCTGCAAAAGGTTTTTTTTGTCTAGTTCACTCCCAAAGTAAGAGGAAGATCGTTGCTACATCCATGACCCCCGCAAAAGGTTCTTCCACGCAGCAGCAATAGCAAAGGGATACAGTCATGACAGAACATAGGAACAACTGCTCCTCACCCACAGGGGTACCACACAAGTTTCAAGTGGGCGACAAAGTTTGGTTGCATCTGCAGAGAGAACGCTTTACTAGAACCCATCAGAAACTCAGACCACTCCGACATAGTCCTTACACCAGTACCAAGGCTACGGGCAACAATGCTTGGAAGCACAACATTCATCCATTCCTTCGCTTGCACCGAGTGTTCAATGTGGACCTTCGTTGACCATGCTTCCCACCATTTCTAGACAGATCAGAGATTGTAGAACAACTCACTAGAGGCCGAGCTCAGGAGAAGCTTCCTCATCTTAGGGAGGAACTCAATGCAATGGGGACCATTGCTTCCTAAGGGGGGAGGAATGATCCAGGTGGATGTTGGTGGCCACGCACCTATCCCATTTGGACCCCCACAATTGTTGCTTTCAATTTTTTAGTTTCCTTAATTATAGCACAATTTACTATTTTTAGCAGTTTTTCGGGTCCTAAACTTATGGAGCCGTTTTGAAGCCCTAAACAACGTTTTTTGGGAAATCTACCACCAACAAGTTTTTTGTGAAAAAATCATCTTTTTCGTCATAGTCCTCGAAGATATCTTTCCAATGGGTTATCATGCGCGTCAAACGGAGATAATATGACCAATTCGTGACCCCGGGAAGTTGGCTATCCAACTCACCCCAAACGGTGCCCACAATTTGGCATTTCATCTCCTAGGGTTAGGTTTTGGAATGTTAAGGGTTTTCCATTGTTTCTCAACAATAAATAGGCCTTCGAGCCTCATTGTAACAAAGTTCGGAGGCATGTAGCCACCACATCTCTTCTCAGAGATAAGCTACCATCACCCTAGCTGGTTCATTTCCATCACTGTTTGTAAGGATATTTCAGTATTTTACATTAATGAAATGAAGTATTATTTCCACTGCATATCTGTGTTTATGGTTATCTCTGTAATTTGTTACATTCCTGTTTAAGTTTGGATCATTGTCTTGATATGAAAATCAATAATGGTCAAACATGGTTGACCATGTTCAACCATGGTGAAACATGGTCAGCGATTAATCAAGGTTAGCGATGGTCTTGATTTGAAAATCCCTTGGTTTTATAATATTGATCCTAGGGGTTCTAATATTAATCATATGGTTTATATTCCTAGGGTTTGATATTAAGCCTAGGGTTTGTAATATTAATCTTATATTTTAATATTAATCCATTCATTTTATAGTACCTTAGTTTATAGTAAAAATCCCTTGGGTTTACTAATCTTAGGGTTTATATTCCTATGGTTTAATATTAATGCTAGGGTTGTATGTTATTCCCTTGGGTTTTTAATATTAATCCTCCATTGTGTTTATAATATTAATCTTGAGGTTTATAATATTAATGTTAGGGTTTAATGTTTATGTTAGGGTTTATAATATTTATAGTAGGGTTTATATCCCTTGGGTTTATAATATTAATCCCTTGAGTTTGTGACAAATATTTTATCAATATGGAAATCAATCATGGTCAACCATGGTTAATCATGGTCAATCATGGTCAACCTTCGTAAATCATGGTCAACATTAGTCGAACATGGTCGACCATGATCAATTATGGTTAACCATGGTCCAATACCACATTGTAACAAAGATTGTCTCAATATGAAAATCAATCATGGTCAATCATGGCCAACCATGGTCCAACGTCTCATGGTGAGAAAGATTGTCTCAGTGTGAAAATCAATCATGGTAAACCATGGTCAATAATTGTGGTCACATTGTGATAAAATATGTCTCATGGTCCAACGTCACATTGTGATAACCATGGTCAACCATGGCCCAATGTTGCATTGTGAAAAATATTTTCTTAATATGAAAATCATGTTGGAAATAATACTGAGAGGGGGCGGTGAATCAGTATTATCAAGTCAAATATTCCTTTTCCAAAACAAATGATATACGCTACTTCAGTTAGTTAAACCCACGTATATACGCAACTATGCAGAAGGAAAACCGCGTATACAAAGAAAACTTTTAATTTACTTTATCTTACTGATGATGATTGTTAATCTGTGTTGCAGAATCAAATAACCAGTAACCATAGACAGTAAAACAGAACAGGGAGACAATCATGTACAAGAACACAAGATATAAGGTGGAAACCCAATGTGGGTGAAAGCCACCTCCTGCAATTCGTCTCTATCTTCTTTTAAAATTAGAAACTTCTTTTACAATGTATTGGTGCAGTCCTTTACCAGTACGCAGACCGCAACATACAAAGAGCTACAACTGTCTCTCTTGTTCTCCAGCTTCTCCTGGAAGGGAGCTACAACCCCCTTTAGCTCTTGCACTAGCCAAGATACTAGTACGTAGGTGCTA
>APFE030916371.1:0-35258 GCA_000404065.3 Pinus taeda
ATTTATGTATTATAAAGGAGGTTTCCCCCTTGAAAAGGATAATTTTCAAGTCGTTGATCTATCTATTTCTGAACTCGTTGCATAACAACATTTTTGAGGTAACGAGACCCTAGGGGTTTCATATTCTCCTGGGATGAGAACACTTCCCCAAGTTGGAGTCAAATGTTGTCACGTCAAATCATATGCTTAGTAAAATCACAAGATGTATGTATCTGATAGGGCTGAATATTAGAAATTGTTAATGTAAGGTTTAGAAACAAATGGTTTCAAATCATAGGCTAGGCAAGGCAAAGTGTTGATATCATAAAGGATCATGATGTTATTAGAATAGTGCTCAACATTATGCAGACATTTTCTAAATGGGATTAACATATATTTTGTGGGTGGCGATATGCTTGATGTCATATTGAAAGTCTTATATGTTGTAGTATGTCACCATGGCATCTATGATAATGATTTTATATCCTTAGTTGTGGAATACATGGACTTGGCTCTCTTGAAAATGTCATTGAGCAAGAAAATAAAATATCTTTGAACCCTATCTTTTTGTTATTTGTAAACAAGTGTTTTAAGGTTTTGTGTATTTGCACCATGAAAGGCATATAATTCAAAGGGATATTAAACCAAAAAATTTATTGGTAAATCATCAAGGTGAAGCAAAGATAACTGAAATTGGTGGTTGTGTATTTTTTGCAAACTCTATGGAATAATGTGACACCTTTGTTGGCGCCTATAAATATATGGCACCAGAGTGTATCAGTGGAAATGTATATGGTTATAGCAATGATATCTAGAGATTGGAACCTGTTATATTAGAGTGTGCAATAGGTGAGCACCTTCTACTCCACCAAATTAATTTTCTCCAGAATTTTGTGCATTGATACTCTAACAATATGATAGAAGAGCACCCAACAAAATGAAGACACTCAGTACCAAAAGGGGGTACCAGTTGAGTGAAATTTAAGACTTGTTTTAGAATCCAAAACTAATGTTGGCAAGAATGTTTTGGGTTATACATATATACACCTAAGAATATTGGTTTGAAGTAAGTAAAGTCAAATACATGTAACGACCAGGGCCAACACCTGAATGAACTAAACTTGGGTCATTTAATTTTTATTTGCTTCAAATGAAGAGGGTTATTCTATTACTAAGGTAAAGGAAGGACTTGTGGATTGAATTCCCAATCAAGGATGTTCTTCCTGGGTTGATAAAGCCAATGTATATGATAGAATGAGGTGGCTGAGTTTTCTTTAATTATATAGTGGAGTATTTTGATTCACAAACCAGATTACCATCTTTCATTTGGATATCTTATTTAGTGTACCCACCTCCTTTTGTGTTGTTGAATCTTGATATTCCATTAACCTTGGAGAAACAAAATTTCAGAGTTTTGGTTCAGTACAGGACCATTTGCATCATTTGAAAGGTGGAATGTAATGATAAAGTAGTCCAGGTATGAGTTAAGGGTATTACCTGGGCCAACTTGAAGTATCTTCACTTAAATAAATTTTGACCACTATACTAAGAATATAGAATGAGTGAAGGATACTCACATATTTGGTTGTGGTTTGCGCTAATTCTGAATAATATATTTATTATAGGGGTTGGCCCTTCTAACGTCCATTTTCATAAATTCACTTGGATTGTGAATAAGAAGTTTAACTAGAAATTCAAGTTGTGTGGTATTAGACAATACTCACTTGTTGATGGATGATCATAATACTTTGTAATATGATTGTGGACTCGTTTATAAGACTTATATATCAGATCAATCCTTAAGCATAATTCACAATTTGGAGAAAGGAAATAATCATGGCATGCAACCCATAAAATTCTTTGATTATTGCACACAAATATTAATGAAACATTTTCTTAAGTCCATTGTAGCTAGCATTGCCATGCATCATGATCATAGTCCTACAGACATAGTGAAAAGTATTACTAAGATAAATTTTATTCAACATGCATAACTATTTAACTAGCCTCATTGGATGTAATTCCCATGTAATGCATGTCATAGATAACCTGAACCATAGGCTATACAATTTGAATCATTACACCATAACTATTTCTACATGCATCATTGTCTCATACATAAATATTTCCTGATTGAAAACGATATTTCACATAAAATTAGAGGCGTACTATGTTCATTCACTAAATTTAATGGTGATCCAATTTAGTTTCAATAGATATCTCACACAACCATATATTATCATATCATAAAAAATGTGAGTACATGCAATTCTACTTATGCATGCAGGTTCTACCATGAGAAACAAGTGTCCGCTACCTCCTTGACCCAAGTATTAACAACTACCTACTATGCTTCCATTATTAACTCTACACTTGGATGCAATAAGAGTCACATGTATAAGAATTCAATCACACTAAGGAGTCAGGAATTCATGATTAGACTGCCACTTCTTGCGTTGACTTCCTCAGTGCTCTAATTTTTTTGCTTCAGTCCTTTGCCCTGTCAGAATTTCAAATATGTCATTCCATTTGACACAATATTTTTTCATGAATGTGCCTTCCTATTTTCCCTAGTTGATTGCAATATGAATTCAGGATAGGAATTTACCAACATGCTTCTCTTGTGAAATAATATTTAAAATAATTTCAGTCATTCAAAAAATAAAAAAACAATAGAAGTTTACTTTCAAATCCTACCCATAAGTAATGTACAAAATGGTTAGACAATGTCAAAAAAACTAATAATAAGAACACAGTTTGAACTGGATTTTTTTTTTAACTAAGGTCTCCTCAAATAGTAGGGATAGTTAACATCAAATTTATTTTCTACAAGGTTATAAGTCCTTGGTAATATATACAGAATATAACCCTTAAAATCCTAGCATGTATTCGACCATCCTAGTCTTGATTACATGTACCACAAGATAGAGTTATGTAAACCATGACTAGTTATTTAGCTATAATTTAAATATATTTTATTATGTTATGGAGTTTTCAATCACGAGATATCTTCTCAAGTTTTATTCAGGAGAGAATGGTCAACAAGAAACTTTTCAATATTCCCAAAATATTACTTGTAACATAAACAAATCATGCAATTTAATGATTTCAAGAAATAGTGTGTTTATATTTGAAGTTTGGAAGCATTTTATTTCCTCTTTATAGTCATGGAAAAGGAATCAATGAAAATACTTTAGTGATTCAATGGAAATACTATTTGTATACCATATAAACATTTTTACTGGCCACATATACTATTCATCCAAAGATAGTAACTTTTTTGGATTAGAGGAAACTAATTTTCTCATATATAGTTCTCGTCAATAGGAAAATCGTTGTGGGTATAATAGGTTAACGAGCATAGACAAATAAAGGGACAGATTTACATTCCAAGAAGTAAATCTTGTTTTTTAAAGAGCGTAGATATTCATGAATACTACAAAAAGTAAATATTGTATTTCACTCCTACAAACATCGTGATTTCAATATCCTACAAAGTTGATCCCATTACACAAATAAGATAAGTTTAAGGGTAAATTTAGAGAAAAAAAAAACTTTGACATGTTGCCCTCAATTTTTGTTCTTCACTTATTCTTCTCTAACAAAAATAAAATATACAAATGATCTAGTTTTCCCTTTAGACTAAAAGGAATTTACTGAACATTAAAAACCTCAAAACCCTCAGTGTTAGATTCTCCACAATTTTTTAAATAAAATAAATATAACGAAGTTCTCGAATGCAAAGAAATACTTGAAACCGGCATTACTAACAATACCAATAGGCAAATCCACACAAATAATTGAGAGCCCACAAGCTATTCCTCATGAAAGACATACATAACCATCAAATAGATAATAGGAATTTTCCTTGGGGTTAATTCATGTGCTGATAATCACAACAATAATCAAACCATAAATATCCAGCAATTTAGCCATGACAATTGGAACGATTGATTTCATCACGAGCTCTAGCCTCATCACACCCATGGAGGCCATGCCCACGCCAATATTGGTGGTCCCATATGAAACTCCCATGCCTGCAAAATTCACACATGTTGGAATTAAACACATAAAGAAACAATTGTTGAGAATTGTGTAAAGGGAAACGAATGGTTGAATATGACAAAAGGGTATGGGATCTACAGTAGAATCCAAGAGATTATGTGTAGAGAAAGAGAAACTTGGAAGAAGAGTAGCGGAAAATCCAAAGTTATATTTTAATGGGTTGATTTTAGAGTGGTAAGAAATTATATTTTAATAGGTAATAAAGCCTTATGAACAATTGTTATGATAGCTTATGTTGCCACAAGGTTTAGAGAGATATAATTTTGGTTTAAGGGCATTAATAAAAACTATAGAAGACCTCCTTAATACAAGCATGTATGTTCATGTAAGGAGCGAAAGGAGACATGAAGTTTACACATAAGGGAAATATCTGCTAAACCTTAAGAAGGTGATAAACATGCTCAAATCTATGAATAATGTTATCAATAAACTCAACTAGTTGTAGGTAGCCCATTATTTTCAGGGAACTTCACTTAGGGCTCAAAAATACCACATTAGAAGCTAACCATATTTTAGAAGGCCTCCACATGTGTAGTTAAGATGGAAATGGGATAAAATTTGACTAAGGGAAATAAGGGGTACATTAAGATCGATGTAACTCATACTTAAATCACAAGTATGTATCCAAACCATCAAGATGACAACTTCTCTGAGTAAAATTATGAAACACCATGGGACAACTCAACTTAGAACTTAAATCCAAATAATCAAGAGTTAAAATAGAGTGTTTAAGTGATCATAATAAAAATAATACACATTTGAGATATCATATACACATGGATCATACATATCAAGCTAAATGTGAGCAAAAGGAACCTCTTCATACACCTAGTGTCCTAGATGGCCAAGGCAAGGTGTCACCAAACCAATGATGCATCCATGAATTACATATAGATCCATGTATCTTAGTTGGAAAATTATAAATGTGGCAAGAATCACACGGGTTGAGATGAAAATCAAAATTGAAAAATATCCTCTAAAAACCCATATAGAAAGTGGGGTAACAAATCCTATGACATCCAACCTACGATCTATGATGGGAAATCCTCCAAAGTATCTCTCAGAAAATATGTCTCATTGAGGGGGTCAAGAATATGTATGAGGCATCATCAATTTTATGGTTCAAGAAGTTTGAATCTTGGTTTATCAATTTTGGCGCTAACTACCCTAGGCAACATGGAAGGAGGTTAGCCCCTTCAAAGAGTTCAAAAGGGGAAGACCACATAAGGACCTCCATCATAAAAATATTTAAATATGTATTTAAACAAGGTAGGTAATGATCTATCCAAATATTGATAAATACAATAGAAAATCCCTTGAATCTAATAATAAATGGGTAATTTATAGATGAGGTGATCCTATAACTCTCTCTCGTGTATATGGAAAAGTTAACATATGTCATTGAGAGGAGAAATATTATGATGATTAGTTTCAACTCAACGTCAATGTAAACCCACATTGAACCCACCAAGGGGGATATGAAGGACAACATTTAGTGCTCTTGTGTGTATGTGCATTAAATAATAAGCCACCCTCTCATTTGCATGAAATAGTCCTAGTACAAATCCATTGCAAAGTCGAAGCCATGAAAAGATGAAGTCTAACTACACTAAATGAATTGTTTATAAATAATCTCTCGAACAACTTGGCACAAACATACAATGATGTCATTTACATTAGAGGTGTAGATAACTTGAATTGTGTTACAACTTTAATTTCGCCCCCAAAAACATCTGTCATGATCCCTTGGGATGATGCATCAACACTAGTAGAGAACAACCTAATAAGGTAGAAGGAATTTAAGCATGATGTAACTTTAATAATATCCCAGTTTCACTCGCTGGCTCATCACTCATGGCTAATGTGAGGCTATTTCAATCATTGATCTTGATAATATCATTCTATTTTCTCTTATGTATATTATTCTACATTGACACAATTGAGTTTATTTAGCAAACAAAATATTTGTATAGAGGGTTCGTTCCTTGTGCATCAGGGCTATAGAGGCCTTGTCTTTATGAGTGATCTATTCATTTCCAACTCCTTGTGTGGGAGAGCACTACAAGATCCATCTCAAGATTAAGTGTATATATTGTGAGAAATTCAGATAAAAGATTTGCAAATTGTCCAGTTGTTCTACATTTGGTATACATCATAATAAGGGAATTACCCACAAAGAATACCCTCAATACAAATAACTAGTTCTCTTAAAATCAAATGGTAACAATATGCTCAATCATAGGTGAAGGATTATCCTAAGAGGTCAATGTGTTGGTTTAAGGTGTTGTTTTTTTCCTTGGATGCTCAGTGGTTAAGGGCTTCAGGTGTTAAGGGTTAAGGGCTAAGGGCTTAGGGATCAGAAAATTATGGGTTAACAACTTAAGAGTTAGGGGATTAAGTGTTAAGGGTTAAGGGGTTAGGGGTTAAGAGTCATGCGTTAAGACAATAAGGGCTTAAGGCTTAGCGAGGTCATGGATTCTAGCTTATGGGCTATTGGTTTAAGGTTTTAATTTATCAAGGGGTTAATGGGTTATGATTTATGAGTGTAGGGGTTAAGAGAGTGTGGCTTGGGGGTTAAGGGGATAGGGAATTTAGTGGTTATAGGTTATGATAATGGGGCCACTAATCACCTTATCATCACTATTGGGGGTTCCCCTATCAATTTATCTCACTACCTTCCCTCAACTAGGCCCCCTAGCCCCTATGAGATTAGGTCCTAAGCCTCGTTCTCATTCTTTAATTCTAAGATTATAGATATTAGTAAACCATGTTTGGACCTCCCACTTCTACCCATCCATGCTACTATTGTTTCCCCTTGCCTCGTTGAATACTCCACAACATACCGCTCCCACCTTTTTCGTCATACAATTCAACCTCTTCTAATGTTATGAACCCTTAAATTTGGTCCTAATTCCCCTAAAACTAAACCCTTAGGCCATGTTGGCTAAGGGATCAAATTCATTAGGGCTTATGGGTGTTGATAAGGGATCCCCTAATCCCCTTATCAAAACTATTGGGGGCTCCCCTATCAACTGTAACTATATGATACATGACAGAAATTGAGAGGAAAATATAAGGAACATGAAGAATTGAAAGTAGTTGTTGAATAATTAATGGAATGGAAAGCTACTAGGAGGTGGGGAAACAAAATGGTGGAGTTGATCCAAAACTGATCAAGAATGTGAGAATTACATGTGTATATTATTTAATTTTTTATGTATGTTTGACCTTTGTTTGACAATAACATTGAGTTTGACCTAAGTTTTCTCCTCTTGATGTATCTTCTAGCCCCACACATGTTGAGAGTATTAGTGTAATTATAATTACAAGTAAGCGCTTGCTAAAGAATAGGGTAGTATTCTCACTATATGCAAAAGGGAGACCCAGTTGTAAGATGACCTTGGTCAACTTTGTATTGAAGGCACCAAAAAGGGGGTCAAAAGGGGATGAAACTAGATATGGATAGCTTGAGGATTGCATCATTCATGTAGTTGAGGACTGATTCTATCAGTTTCAAATAGACTTGGAGCATACTAAGGGAATTTGAATGTTTCTTGAGCATGTTGTGGACATAACCTTTGAGAAATATTGTAGACTTTTATGGCACTGCTACCCATAAATTTGGTAAGAGAAGGTTCGATTGTAATAGGATGGTGATAACTAAAGCAACAAGCTTATATCCTCTTTTTTCTTTTGAGTGGACATGAATTACATTTGGGCTATGCATGGAGATGGATCTTACTCAATTCCTATGAACTTAGATGCAACCGTGGATGTTACAAGATTGTATTTTTGTCCTTTGAAAGAAAATATGTGGAGGATATTTGGGGGAAATGTAACTACCTACAAAATGTATATCAAATTTGGGGACCTCGTGGCTCTTTTCCTTGTAAGGCCCTAATAGTGCTTGGAGGTTGTATTTGGAGGGGTTGGTGGACCAAAACCTAATTTTACCAAGAGTATTAGTGTTGGAGCACCTATGTTTTGGTAGAAAGGATTAGGGGTTCTAAGAGTTAAGGGGTTTAAGAGTTAGCGGTTAAGGGTAAAGGGTAAAGGATTAGACCTTAGGGGGTTTAGGGGGTTGAGAGTTAAGGTGTTGCGGTCTAGGAGGTTTAGGAGTTAGCAGTTAATGGCTTAGTGGTCAAGGTCTTCAAGGGTTAAGGGTTAAGTAACACTGGCTTAGGAGTAAGGCGATTTAAGTGTTATGGGGTTTAGGTGTCAACAAGTTAATTAGTTAGGGGTTAGGGGTTAAGGGTCAGGGTATCGATATAGGGTCCCATGTACATATAGTAAAATGATAATATCAATGAATCTTTGTGTATCTCGAGACAAGAGACATGTATATGTTGAAGCTCTTAATAAATCTTGGATCAAATGATGATATGTAACATGTGATGACTAAAGTACATGAGCACATGGCTTGCCAATAAAATGGCCATCTAGTGAAGTCTCTCGAAATGGGGCATGAAAGTACTCATCTCATGTGGAATATGATTACAAATATGATGGTACCATCTTCTCACTGATCATACCTACGAAACTGAAGATACGCCTATGACACACATCCCTGTGTATAAAAATCAAATAAAAATGTCACCCAATCTCTGGAAATTTTCTATGGCAAGATCACCATTGATATATAATTATCTAGGCACCCAAAAGTATCCAAATGGGTACCCATATATTCACAAAACATAACCAAATGGAAATTGAAACTATATGTATGGTCACACCTCACTGATCACTACACAAAGGGCCATAAACTGATTGTTGAAACTTAACATGATGAAACTATATACCACTACTAAATGGATGTAACCTATCAAGATGTTGCAAAATTCATATGTAAAGTCATTAGATGAATCCAAGCCATAGAGATCATCAATATTGGAACCATATCCTAACTTACTAGACCCAAGGTCCACCTATAAGGTATGGAAAATAAAGGGAAGTCCTTCAGAAAGGCTTTTCCTTCAGAAAACTAGCACTCTGGAAAAATGGAAAGAGACCTCTCATGTGATAATGATAAAGGGAAAGGCTGAAGGAATGAATTTATACTGCTATTTTTGAATAAGAGTCTAATAGGGTCACCATTTGTAAGCTAAAGGAAAGAGCTATAAGGTGTGAGCTACCAGTAAATTGCTCCACAAGCTCGATCATACTCCAACTGATAATCCCATGATACTCTAGTATCAATGTAGTCTCTCCATGCTGAAACAAAGACTAAGTTTGGATGCTCAATGACATACTAGAGAAAACTTTGGTCATTCAATCATACTCGACTAATATGTTATGCAACAATATGTATATGTGATCTTAAGAGTCGATCATACTTGACTGGGATAACAATATGATCATTCCACCTAAATGGCAATAGGACTCACCTCTCAGTAACTATTGATATGGGCTAGAGAGAACACTCTTAAGGCACTAACTCATATTTAGTGTTGAGAAGCACTGCTCAATCCATCTCCATGAGTGGGTCACATGACTGTATGATGTGACCATATTTAGCTAGCTAGGCATCTTGCACTAAATGTGTACAAACTTGGACTTGAATCCTTACTAAATTGCAACCATAGTCAATGCCTCAGTCAAAGGGTCACTAAAGTGAATAAAAGGCTAATATGGATGTATCAATTGGCTTGATGATGACATGAAATGATGGATGTATAATAGGCTAATTCATATGGAAAGTTGACCTACTCTTCCTAGTCAAAGAAGAAAATCCTAATGTGAGTTCAATTCCCTAATTGTCCTTACTAGTAAGGTGAACCAACAAGCCTAACTCTTACCAATAATCCTCTCATATACTATTATCTCCCTGGAAAGGATGAATGTAATGACTAAACTCGTGAAAATGCATATGAAAGTCCATAAGTGCATCTAGTAAACCATATATCTGAATATGAAATCAAATGAAGCTCTGAAAATGGAGCACGATAGACATCAAAACAAAGGGAGTTGCATTGAAACATCTATTATGTACTAAATAACCGTCACATTCTACATATATTAGCTCATAGTAGTCCATCCCTGGCTCATGAGACCATGAGAAGATAAACTAAACCAACTCAAAATTATCTGATGTATAGAAATGGGAGGACCACTAACATCCATATAGGATGGGGTCCAACATCTTGGATGAAATTTTCCTACTTTGTAAGTCCAAATGTTGTATGAGTCATTCCTAAAGAGCTCATTGGAACATGTGGACTTGGACCATTAAAGTGCTAGACACCTTGTTTAAATGATTTCTTTGGGATTATTTTATGAAAAGTGGATCATCATGCTCGAGAATGGACCTATTCCACATAATATGCATTAACTCTTTGGGTGATGTTTGAGGTCGTTCAACTTTGGGAGCTTGTGTTAATGGATGTAAAATCCTATTTCACTCAAGGCAACTTTCATTAGAGAAAAAATGTTTGGGATTATTTTGTTGTAACAAGAGTGGACTATTTACCTTTTCATTTAAGTAATTGAAGGAACTTATTATTTCCCTCATTTATATTTAGGACCTAGGTATTATCGTACTCGAAAAACTTTTGTTGCACCAAGTTTTGTGCCTACTATGGCAATAGACAATGCTAAATTGGATGTAAAATAGGATGCAAATGTGGATGCAAAAATGGAAGAAAATATGGGTGCAATAGTAGGCACAAAATTTGGTGCAAATTATGGTGAAGCAAAAGTCGATGCAATAATAAAAGGACACAAACTTGGATGTAAAAAGGAGGCAAACTTGGATGCAAAATAAGATGCAAAAAGGGATGTCAACTTGGACGCAAACATGGGTGCAACAATGGACCTAAAATTAGATGCAAAAGTGGATGCAACAAAAGTGCATGCAAAATGATATGTAAAACCTGATGTAAAAGTGGATGCAAAAACATATGCGATGCAAACCTGGACACAAAACAGGATGCAAAAGTGGAAGCAAATGTGGGTGCAATAGTACGCACAAAGCATAACACAAATTGTGGCACAATAAAAGTGGATGCAATAACAGACACAAAACAAGATGCAAACTTGGATGCAAAACAAGATGAAAAAGGGATGCAAAAGTGGATGCCAACATGGGTGCAACAATGCACACAAAATTACATGTAAAAGTGATGCAATGGAAGTAGATACAAAAGTAGATTCAAAACAAGACACAAAATTCGATGCATAAACCTGGCATAAAAGTGGATGCAAAAGAAGATGCAATACTTGATGCAAAAGAGGATACAAATGTAGATGCAAAATAGGATACAAATGTAGATGCAAAAGTGGAAGCAAGCATGGTTACTATAGTAGGTTCAAAACATGGCACAAATTGTGGCACAACAAAAGTGGATGTAATGATAAATGCAAAAAAAAGAAGCAATATTTGATACAAAAAGGGATGCAAAAGTAGATGTAAACATAGGTGCAATGATGGATGCAAAATTGGATGCAACAAAAGTTGATGCAAAGGTATATGAAAAATTAAACACAATACCCGGTACAAAACCTGATGCAAAAGTGGATACAAAAAGGGATGAAAAAATAGAAGAAAAATTTGATGCAAACTTAGATGCAAAGGAGGATGTAAACGTGGAGGCAAAATTAGAAGCAAAAGTGGGTGCAAAAGTAGGGGCCAAACTAGGCACAAATTATGGCACAACAAAAGTGGATGCAATAGTGGACAAAATAATGGATGCAAAAGAGGATGGAAATCTGGATGCAAAAAAAAATTGAAAAGTGGATGCAATAAAAGTAGATGCAAAACTAGACAAAAATCTCGACGCAAAACTTGGCGCAAAGGGGATGCAAAAGAGGATGCAAAACATGATGCAAAATTAATGCAAGTGTTGACACAAAAATTGGATGGAATAGAGGATGCAAAAGTAGGTGAAGCAAAATTGGGATCCAAACTTGAATAAAAAATTGACACAAAACCTGGTGAAAAGGAAGGAAAAAAACTTAGTGCAAAACCTAGTGCGAAACATGATGCAAAACCTTGTGTTAAACTTGGTGCAAAACCTGATGAAAATTTTGCATCAGGTTTTTCACCATATTTTATAAATGGATACAAATAGCACTAAAAAAAGTCTCTAGATGCAAAACAGGAAGCAAAAATAGATGCTAATCACAAGGTTTTGTTGTAGTGATTAAAGAAGCACTATCTGATGGAAAATCTCAAGAAGTGCGAGTTTTCACAACAATCTTTGGTATATCTAGGCTATGTGATAGATGGGGTATACTTGAAGATATACATGGAAAAGATGGAGGCCATCATGAATTGGATGGTACCTACTAATGATTTTTAGTTTAGGAGTTTCATTTGGGAAGTCATGGTTTTGAAGATAAATATTAGAAGGAGGAATTTTTCCTCTTATTCTTGGTGGAAAATAATTAGGTTTTGTAAGCTTCCAAATAGGGATGCTTCATCTCTCAAACTTTATGGACCATTTCCTCTAGACTCTTAAGAAGCTCCTCCCTCTATTGAGGTATTTTGAATACTTCAATGAAAATGAGAGTAATTTACAACTTTTTAAGTTCATCCACTATATTACAATAAATATTTGTTGATGCATTAGGTTTTTCCTTTTTAGTCTATGGAATGTCTTGTGGATATGTCAGCTGAGGAGAATTGTTATTTTTTTCCCTTTATATACTTGATTCTTTGGTTTGAATTTTCTTGTCTGAACCAAATTTCCTTGCCTGATTTAGAATTTTCTCTTTCAAAAAAGTCTCCTTGAGTGAGGATATGCCTATTCTCTTCATATTTCATTGATTCCAAAATATCATATTCTTAAGTTTTCTCATCAATCAAGATATTTATATGTTCTTGAAGTTATTCATATATATATCATCCTATTCTAATGTAATGACATTTGACTTGGCACATAAGGTAATATTGTCGTATGATCTTCATGTATCTAGTTTCTAGAGCTTCATTCTCTAGGGTCTTGTATCATTATCCTTTCTACTTGGGGCAATTGTCACAAAAAAAAATATCATTTCTTTTGAGATGAGTAATCTCATTTTTCATTTGTTACAACGTCTAATTAAGGCATACAATTCTTACATATTCTCGTGTTATTAATATTTCCTAAGCTAAATTTGATAATTATATTTCTATTCATCCATATTGATGCTTTTAAAGAGGAAAAGTTGGAGGAATTGGCTCATAAAACCATTTTTACTAGTGTGACCCTGTTTGTAAAACTGGAGTTTGAAACCTTCTAGGACCAGTTTGAGGAATCAAACAACCTTTGTTCGCGATAAAACTTTGTTGATTAATCATTTCACCCTTTTGTTTTGTCCTACACACAAATACCTTTCCAACAACACAATAATTTCCTCAATCAAATTTTTAAATGCAAAAGTTATGCCACTCGAAAGTTGACCTTCCTATTTTGACCAACACAATTTAAGAGGATGCCATATCAACCCCCATTATTCATTGGAAAAGGGGATATACACCTAATCATGATGAAGAATAATTTATAAGTGTCAATATTATAACTCTATTTAATAGTAACTGAAGGATTCAAACCTTACCACTAGTAGGCTATTGGGGCCACTAGGAGGAAAAGGTGTTCCATTCTATTTGAGTGAATTTTGTTTTATAGATGAGGAGAGTAGTCATGAGTGGATAGGGATAGAGAAAATTCAGAATATTTATGCATTGTAGCATCCAATGGGCCACAAGCCTCATTTATTTGAAATTTCATCCATTTTCCATTTAGGGAAAGAGAGCAAAGCAACTTCACTTTCCAACTAGGTTTTCTCTTGAGTTTCATAGGTTATATCGTGTTTTCTTATGCTTGTGAGTATTATTATTATTATTTTCCCTCAATTTTCCAGATTTTAAATAATAATTAATGGAATTGCAACTAAATAAATCTAGAAGTATAAGGAAAAATAATCCACATAGTATTGATTTCATATTTTTAAGTATACTTTTATCATATTTGTTGTGGAGAACTATCTAGTGCAATATCCAAGGTGGTTTATGGATGATATTGGTATCCAAGTATGTTTCTTTAGATATATGGTGGCATTTTTTGGGATCCATATCAGCTAAACCAAAATTCATAAAATGTTAGTCATGGCCAATGCACCTATGAATAACCCTCATGATCCAATAGGAGATGTTTTCACTTGGAAGCACTAGTGTTGATATAAATTGTAATGTTAGACTCCTCATGGTGGCCTTGATGAATAATATCAGGCTATTCAAATAATATGGAGGCTATAACACGAAGGTTGAATCAAATGGGAAATTAACAAATCAAGAAGCACCTAGAGGGAGTCTAAGAAAAAAAACTCAAAAAATTCAACCTAGTTTGACTGTCGTGAAACATTAATAGTCCCTGTTAAATATGGATTAAAAGGTAAATATCAAGACATATCAATGTGATATTTACACTCTAAATTTTAAACCATGATTAAAAAATAGTTTTAATCACCATTACAACTTTTCAATGTAAATGTTAAAATGGCCTCTCAAAATCATGTCATAAGTGTCAATTAATCTCAATGAAATTGTAAATTGTAATGCCTGTAAGTGATGTGTGAATCATATGGGGGAAGTTGGTTAAATTAATGGGATGTTATGTGCATTAACACCTCTAAAGCCTAAGGATAACATTGATATTTGCAAGACAATTGGAACAAAATTGTTCTCTCCTTGTAATTACAATAAATCTAAACACAAGGAACCATCGAGTTAGAAAATAAATTCCTCAAGGAGAAAAAACCCACAAGAAAGATCATTGACGTAAGAGAAAAATCCATGGTAGGTATGGAAAATGATTTTTTTTATAAAAGGAGAATATATATCCTAACTCAAAAAAGTAAACCTCTAATGAATATTTTATCAGAAAAAATTGTTGTGGATGATTAGATGATGTTGGATTTCCTTATAGTTTATCATAGTATTGATGAAATTAGAGAGACAACATGTGCACAATTTCTTGGTGAATAAGTTCCTATGGTGCATCCTCTTGTTTAACAATACGACATTTCAAAAGCTACCCATAAGTACGTTGAGTACCCTTCAAATAATTCAATAGTTCCTGATATAGGTCCATCACCCCTTCCTAGATTAGATATTGTGCAATGAAGAACTCCAAAACCATTTCAAGTAGATGAAAGTGGTTTATCGGCACTTGGAGGTAAGATAATTAAACAAATTATTCATTACCAATCCTATAAAATTATCAAAGAATACTTTCAATGAAATAATAATGAAACTAAATTCCAATTAGTTTTATCTCTATTAATGTATAAGAGTTTAATTGTTGCAAGAAAAATTTTAGGCATGAAAACAATGAAAAATATGGAAACAAGTAATCGTTTCCTAAAAAATGTTGTGGATGTTTTTAATAAAATTGTAAAACAACTTGATCTCAAGACCATGATTCAGCCCATTGTGTTTTGTCATAATCAATTTTTAACAATATCACAAGAAAATATCAGTTTCTAAACCACACCTCCCATCTCATTAAATGCAATGTCAAAACCCTTCAAAATTATTTTCTTATATGAGATAGCCTCATCTCAGTTAGCCAAATAGATTTTTGGGCCTTCTTTGTGTTGAAGCCCCATAATTCCATTACAACAACATGGGGGATAACCACCCGATTCGGACCTTGAAAGAACTCCTTTTCCATTTGGCGTGGTGGCTCCGACTGGGGATAATGGGACCAATTTTCCAATAAGAATTGATATTATGATGATGTTGGGTTGATTTTAGCTATAATGGAAAATGATTTAACTCAAATGATCTAAGGCTTCTGTGATTAGTCTTCTATGTAGTGTTTTCTTCTTTCAGGATTATCGCATCCATGATTATGTAAATCGACGTTTCGAGCCATCCATTGTGGCTCATCATCAAGATAGATCAAAAGATATATAAGCTAGATCTCAACAGGATGAATAAATAAAGGTGTGAGAGAACGAGAATATTGATTTATAACCCAAATATTCTTATAAGATGACTAACTATAACAATTATTAAGTATTATTAATTACTAATTAACCTAACCTAAAACATGTCGGCTACCATCATTCTCATTCTCTCACACCTCTATTTATTCATCCCGTTGAGATATAGCTTATATATCTTTTGATCTATCCTTGAATGAGCCACAATGGATGGCTCTAAACGTAGATTTAAATAATCATGGATGCGATAATCCCAGAAGAAGAAAACACTACATAAAATGATCTATTTAAACAGTAAAACATGTGCATCTATCTATTCTAACATTATCTTACTATATACCCAGGAATAACTCAAACCATGCAATCTCCAAAGATGTCTTAAAGGGAAAGGTAATAAAGATAATTCAATTGCTATAAGATAAGAAATCTTTAATGATAATTATTTTGACTAAATAGTTAGGAAAAATAATTATGGAAAATATATTGCATATATCAATTGATAATGTATTCAATAAGGAATTAGAGCTGAAACATTTATATAAAAGTGCTTTGATGTTTAAACTATAGCTCAAATTTCCTACATAACACAATATAAGAAAGCTACTGCTAATTCATAAACGAAACACAATCATAAGATAAAAGTACCAGATATGAAAGGTCCTACTCATGAGATTGGAAATATTGATCCACTTCTTTTCAATCAAATATACTCTAAGAGTACATAAATGCAAATTCAATAGAGTATGATTCAATCTCTAAGAAAATTAGATCTTGTTCCAATTATCCAATCAAAATAATCACAAAAGTACAGAAGTGCTAGCTCTTGCAAAGTGCTTTTGATAAAATTATTGATCCCTCTCGAAATGCATGAGAGAGGTTTAAATAATAAAAATATGTATCAAAACTAGACTATTACATAAAAATCTGAGGAGGTTTCAAACAACCTTCCTCAAAATAAGTGAAATAAAAACTAAAATAAAAATAAAATGATGACAATCTTCTTCAAATTGAATGGTCCTATTCAACCATTCGGTCCTTGAGCTCGTGGATGTCTGTCATTGGCTTAACCTGGGGAGGTTGGCCAATCCTAGATCTCAATTGTCCCGTGAATACATCATCAGTGATAGGTGACACCATCTTTTAAGAAGAATTGGTTAAACAACATAGAGTCATCCAATGACTATGTGGTTTTACAAAATACCGCCAGTAGGTTTCCTATTCAAGCTTAGATAATTGCCTGATTTCCTCTCAATTTGTTTTGGTGGTTTCTTTCCACTGTTCTTCTAACTATTTAATGTATGAGAGAGATTCTAGCCTACATTCTCTGATAAGATTGGCAGTGTAGAGGTTTTCTCAATGATGTTGTTGGTTGTACTAGCTGCTCTTGTTGCTTCCCTTTCCGCTTGTTTTAACTGTATGTCACAATCTACGAATAAGATGTCCTTGTGGGACTCCTCAATCTTTGGTAGATCAACCTTTTACCTTCTTCATATTCTTGCCAAAAAATGAATTCTGATGTTAGACTTTAAGCTTTTGTGGTAGCTTTTTGGAGTAGCATGATCTGGATTATCCACATTATTATGTTCATTCTATCGACGTTTCGTACCCCAAAGGGGTTCCATCATGAGGACTAAATTTGATAGAATATGAATGATAGTTCCTTGAGAAAAGAATCTTTCAACGAGAGTATAAATAAACCTAGAACTTGATAAATTTTTATATAAGCCGACCCTCATTTATATGAATTCTTTTTATTTTTATTTTAATTTATTATAATAATTTTAGTTTAATTATTTTAATTTTGATTATTCTAGCTTCAATTATTTAATTGTTTTACTTAATTGATTTTAATTATATGTTAGATAAATAAATAAATAAAATATATGTTAGATAAATAAATAAATAAATTCATAATCCTTAATGAATTCTGATATCCTCTTATTTAGCTCTTCATATTCTAATCTCTAATCAATCACTTGATTGATTAATTTATCAGTTGATTCACTATAGGGATTGATCAATGAGATTCTTTGATAGAATATTTCCTGTTGTTGTGCCAAAAGAGAATTTAATTCAAGTGCCTCTTTAATGAATTCATTTGTTTGAGGACTGTCTTTGAATTTATCCAGTAGAGCCTCCATTTGGTGAATCTGTGCATTATTCTCTACAATGTTTGTCTGATGTTGTACTGTCATTTGCTCAAAATCTTGTTGAAGTTGTGTGATTTGTATTTCTTCTTGCCTTTGGTGCTCTATCATTCCTTCTCAAGTTGTTGTTCGAGCAGCTGAACTCTTTCCTCTTTTTCTTTAAGCAAAAGTCAAACTCGTGTTGCCTTATTGATTGTTGCAGTTGCATAGATGCCTGCAAATTGCGATAGCTTATTGAGATTTTCTAATGGATTAATGGGGATGTATTTCCATGCTACCTCCATTGATTCACTTCCAAGAGTTGTTGCTGCCAATACATCCAATTTTCTTTTATTCCTTTGCATTTTCACTACAGCCTTATGTGTTTGGCTGTAGAATATGTCCAGTGGCGGTATTTCCTCAATATTTAAAATAATTTCTAAATTTGGGTGTGTCGGGATGACTTCAATATCTTGAGTAGTTTCAATTTCTTGTATCGTTGTTCTAGATTTACAACCTACTAAGTGAGTTTTGGAGTCTAGAAGTCCCTTCAAGGCTAGTCTTTGTTTGGATATTTTTATTAAATTTCTCCCACTCCTATTCCAAATGGACGACTGGGATGTTTTTTTTTTGAACCTATAAGGAATCAGTTTCCATGTGCTCTTCAGTTGAGATTTTTGGTTGTTTCTTCAAGATTTTCCTCTATGTCCCGCTCAAGGTCTGGCTCGAGGCTTCCTTCTTTATTCTCAAATTGGTGTTCATAGTCTTCTAAACCTTGAAATAACTTTTCTTGTGATTCCTCATCAGAATTGTGCTTGGAAATCTCCTCCGGGCTTACACTGGGAGTAGGTTCTCTTACTTCTTTGATTGTAACAGGTCGAAAGGGACCTATTCGAGCCTTATATTCCTATATATGTGGAATTATTTGATGTCCTTTGGGTCTAGCTTTAGTGATGCTAAATGTAAAACCTATGAAAATGTTTCAGATTGCTCAAAGAGATCATCAAACTCATCATCCTCATGAATGAATTTCCTTATTTTGACCATAATAGTGAAACTCTTGGCGATCATGTTAGGGTCATATTGTCTACCTGACACGGTAGCTAGATTTAGAGACGTGATGTTTTGTATTTATTTTGTCGCATGCCCAAGATCAGGTAACGTGAAAGCGCCACATTGCAATGGGAAGGTTGGTTAGATGGATTTCTTCTCCTCTTTTAGTGTTTTGGTTATACCATCACCCATTGTCTGATAAGAAATCTCTCTTACCAGTAGTTTATCCAGAACATAATATGGAAGAACGTGGGGAGTTGTAATACTCCGGAAAGATCTAATATAAGTAAATAATTCCTCACCAAACCATCTTGCCACTGGAAAGATGTCTATCTTTTCTTCCTCTGAAAACTTGGGGGCTTTCTTATTAAAAATGGTCTGATAAATTGGCAGCATGACACCATGACAAAATTTTATAAAAATGGGAGCCAAAATGTGATTCCCACAAGATTTTATGATAAACGTGGATGGGTGTAGGATCCTTTAAATTCCATTTCCAGTCCATGTTTGGAAAATTTTAGCAAAATCATATAGCATCCATGACATAAGCACTCATGTAAAAGGGAGGGATAACCTGAGTGGAGACAATTCTATTGCGCCTGTATTCTCTAATGGCCATGGCTAAATTGTCCAACAAAATAGTACTCTAATTCATAATCATGGCACTTACAGTTGCATCATTCTAGGGAACCCATTCAGTAGAAAACTTGGTCGTATCAGCTTTTCCGAATAGCCTACACAACATTGCAGTGGAAAAATTGTGTGGGGCTGACAGAGGTGCAATGGGGTACATACCAATTTTCTCCCATCTGAACTTGTTGGAGCCAGACCTCCAATTATGCATAACGTCCATTGGGCCTCCATTTTATTTGGTGAAATGCTCAATAGAGGCTTTATCAAAGATCTTCTATGGCTGTGGCAAGTGGTACATTTGGCTCAAATTGTCTGGTTTGAATGACCCCATGACGTCTTGCCTGGAGTTTCTAAATGTTCTATCCAAAATATCCACATCATCAATAGTGTATGGTAATATTTTTGGCCTTATAGAAAACCTGTGTAGGAAAGAACATGATGCTTCAAAGTAAGAAGTGTCGGATGAATCTGTGGCATTTGTTGTTGCTTTAGTTTCTAGGGGCCTTGGGTTTTCTTCCTCCAGTAAATTATACATTTCCTCCAAAGATGTAGCCACGCCATATTTGTTACAGGTGGTATCAGGGAAGAGTGGTTGCATGTTTGACTGCTCAGGCGCAGTGGCCTCTGCGGTCTTTTTCCCTTTCTTAACCATTTTTGTGAGTGCTATCTTCTTCGAAAACTTCCTGAAATTCGGGCAAATGGAGAAAACAGGATAAAAACGTAGAACGGTAAATGCAAGAGGAAACACAATTAGCACAGTAAATTATGAAATAATGTAAGGATGGAACTTTTATTTCAAACATGAACAAAAAATATATCTATCATCTCGAGCCATTAAACATATAATTGCATTTAAACGTCATTAACTAAGAATTAACGCCTATACAAGATTTCGTTTATGTCTTGTCAAAATATCACATCGCAAGTTTCAAAATGATGTTTCAAATCGGTTTGTGTTTTGCGCGATATCGATCTTGCGATTGCGATGAATCACAATATCACAAATCACAAATTACAATATTGGAAAGATCACAAATCGTAAATCGTAAATCCAGAGTAGACCAATTTAAAGTTCCTTTGATATTTTGCTATTTGCGACGAGCAGCATACTTTTTACCTTTTAAAGCATGTTTCCTTTATGTGGAGGCTTATTTCATTAAAATAGATATTTACGATATATTGGACCCGATTGAAGTTTTCTGACAGTTTTAATATTTAGTTGGGTTCGAATCACATCACATTTCGCATTTTCTTGTGGTTTGTATGTTTTGTGCTCTTATAAAAGCTGCGATGCGATTGCGATAAATACTTTAAAGAATATCTTAAGCCTTAAGTATTATGAAAAGTTCAATGTTATCTTTGAGTAATTTACAAGATTTATTTTGCCTTATGACTAACGTTTGTTACTTCAGATCCTATGATTTACAATAAAGCGGGGATGCCTAATCACAAAATGACTTGGTTTGATATCTTAAGTTTATCCAATGTTTTAGTCTGAATGGTTTCAAAAGGAAAACTCTACTCTTATTTGCTAAGTTTTTTGAAAACATTTTAAAGAGTACCCATTTATTAATATAATAAAAGGTGGGGGGGGGGGGGGGGTGCGTTGTTGAATAGTACAACACTTTGGTAGACTACCTCATTATGCTATGAAGTTAATTGGAGTAGTTAAGGGATTGGTGCAAAAATTCTAGCATGAGAACACTAGATCTTCTTTTAACAAAAAATACATAATAAAGTTAAGAAGGGGTTATAGGGACCATGTACCCCACTTGAACATTTATTTTACATGATACAAACATAATTGTTAGAGAGATTTAGGAATGCACATTCAACACTTAACTTGAGCCAATGATCATTTGATAAATGCAAGAATTAGTATGTTAGAATAGACACAACTTATAACAAATATTGTCACTAATACCACGTTGAACTCTGACTATTATGACAGGAACACATGTATACACACACACACACATATTTCATAACACCCTTTTGCAATAATTCTCAGCTATATTGTTGCCGAGATTATCTAGAAATTTTATTCACAATATCTTGTGTAGAAGGCATGATGGGGGTACATTCTACTAAAAATATTGTTTAGAGAGAACATGCCTCAGTTGTGGTGGAATTTAATTATTGAGAAGATGCATCCATTTGAGTGATGAGTATGAACTTGGGAGGAAGGAGGTTTCAAAGCCTCAAATGTGTCACATATGGTGTTAATGGAGAGAATGAATGAGGAAAGATACAAATACTCATTTTCCAAGTTAGTGATAAGTACATAAATAGTATATTTTTTTCATTCAAATTGTAGTTTGATGTTAGGATTTAAACATTGTAGTAATATGTATTTATATATTTATTTATTTTTGTTATTAAAGGCATGAGTATGAAAATTGATCAAAGAATTCTACCCAACAATATATGTAGCATGTCTATTTGGATTCATGGTAGGATGAGAATTTTCGATTATGTAGAGATACATTTCCCTTTTGATCCGAATTGGATCCATAGAAGACTGTCAAAGAACCATGACTGTATCAAGTCAAAACAAATCTCTAAAGAATCCAAAATAGTGATCAAAAACACCCTGAACCAGTGGCAATGGTAGCCAGTGTGGAACGACGAGGACCTCGGTCAAAGCACGCTGACCGAGGCCCATGGAGATTGCGCAGGAGGTCAAAGTAGCCCCTGGGAGCCCCGGATCAGGAAACATAAGTGGATTTTGATGTGTGATTAGCATCTAGCGCTAAATACGCATCAATGGGTGAACAGGACCGTGAAGGAAAAGACCGAGCACTCGATCGTGTGGGAAACCAGAGAACCGCAGGTGGAAAGGAAAAGGCACTAAAACACAAAGGCGGGACCCGCACGATGGAAAACCGGTGGTATTGATCGGGGTGCCCACAAACGGTAATATTTTTTGGACGAGAGCGGGGCGAATCCATACATCGATCAACATATGGCAAGCGGAGGTGAGAGAAAACCTCTGTTGATCGCGGGCTATCGGTCGAGCAAGTCAGCCGCATGAAATGTGCGTATAACGTTGGATCTAGGGGATCCAGATCGGATGGCTGAGATTGTGCCTGATGGAGAAAGCGGAATCAACGAAGGAATATGCTATGTTTTAGAAGGATTTGGAATCCATTTGACCACCATGGTGGAGGAAGAACGCATCCACGACGTAACTGAAGAAGCAAACCGATGAAGTAGGTTGGTGCTGTTTAGAGGAGGACACGTGGCCACTCCCTGAGCGTTGGTGATGACCCCAAATAGGGAACTCCAAGCGCAGCTGCAGAAGTTGAATTGATAGAGGTGGAAAAAGAACCGAACAGGCATTGGGACGAATGGCTTCAAAGCCATGAACAACAAAAAAAAATACACAGTCCAGTCAGAGAACAGTCCGAGAGACGAAGGAAGAAGACAGAGAGACCAGAATCTTGAGACGAGGATGAAACATAGCGAACAATAAAGCGAAAGCAGAAAGAGGCATAGCGCTGAGCTGACCAGCAGCAACATCGAGCACCAGAAAGCTTGAAGATTCAAGCCATTCCATCGAGAATCTATCCAGACTGAGCACCACATTTGGCTCTTTCCACTATAGACCAGAAGGTCACAGAGCTGGTGGCAAGAAGAAGAGTTTGTGCACTCCATTGGCTTGGGGAATCCAAGAACCACCCTGCCAAGAAAACCTGCTTCAGGAGAACTCACATTGAGTCCTTGCATTGTAATTCTCTGCTTAAAGACACAATAAAACAAGGCCATTACTGAAAGTTGGACCAGAGATGTAGCCCTGATGAATAGGGTGAACTCCTTATTAAAATTCTTGTGTCTTTGTGTTGCTTACTGTATTTCTCTGTTGTCTTTCCATTTAATTTCTATGTATTGGCAATCTGATTGATCCATTGCTTAAATAACATAGAACACACACTAGCACATGAGTTTGTAATACCTTTGTTTAATAAATCTTCAACTAATGTCACTCATAGGGTGATTATCAAATCAGGTGGTATCAGAGCTTTAGGCTGTAAGGTTAGACAAGCTTGTGTTGGTTAGCTGTGAATGCTCACTAGATCAAATCTCAAATTAGGATAAGGAGAGTTGGTGGAAACTAACACTAAAATTGGGAGAGTCTATTCTCGGAAGACAATGTCAGAGGAAGGTTCTATGGGGCCAGACCCTCAATTCATAGAGAGTTTCCTAGCTATAAATTCTATGGTAGAAGAAATGTATAGGGAATTTAGAAAGCATAAGGTTGAAGATTCATAAGTTTCTAAACAAGATAAAGAAGAAGAAGATGAGTCTCATTCCCATGACCACTCAAAAGGAAAAGGGAAAGAGGAAAGCTTTCTCACACCTCCTAATATCCATGTGCATAATAAGAAAGCATCTTTGTTTAAGATAGATGTTAATTTTATTTTCCTATATATGATGGAGAGTTAAATGCTGAAAAGTTGGACAATTTGATTAGACAAATTGATGTGTATTGTAGTGTACAGAACATAGACTCAAACAAGAGTAAGATTCAGCTGGCAAGCCTATGCCTAGGAGGCACTGTCTTGGTTTTGTGGGAAGGCAGAACCCAAGCTGATATGAACAAACATGGTAAGACCATCTCTGTCTGGAGTGAATTTTTTGCTGCAATCGAAAAGCAGTTCTATCCATTGACTTCAATGCAACAAACCATGATGAGCTTGCAAACTCTTTGACAGCAAAAAGGGCAAAGTGTGCAAGGGTATACTCAAGAGTTCAGAAAGAAAGCATTGATGTTGGTATCTCATTAGACTCACCAGAGACTCTTTTGAAGTACATTGGTTGTCTACATAGCTACATGAGGCATACCATCATCATGTTTAATCCCACTAGTATAGATGAGGTATCTGTACAAGCTACTCATCTAGAGGCTAGAGGAAAGAATGGAAATCCAGAAGTTGGGCGACCATCCCAACCCACTGTAAGCAAGAGAAAGGAGAAAAGAAAGAAAAAGTG
Source organism: Pinus taeda (assembly GCA_000404065.3). Classification (NCBI taxonomy): domain Eukaryota; kingdom Viridiplantae; phylum Streptophyta; class Pinopsida; order Pinales; family Pinaceae; genus Pinus; species Pinus taeda. Next base: position 24,774 of record APFE030916371.1, read on the forward strand.
GAAACCAAGGAAGGCTAACACTGCACAGAAAGGCAAAGCTCCATGCACTCACTATAAAAAGGAGGGGCATGATGATGAGCACTGTTGGATTCTACATCTAGAGCTGAGACCGAAGAAGTCTGAGCGCAAGAAGAAGAAGACTACTGCAACTATCAGAAAGATTTAGGGTTAGACTCGAGAGATGAAACAATCATTGCAGCCATAGGTATAAAAGGTAAGAATTCTGAAGCATCTACTAGTAATTCTTCTCAATCTGTTATGGATGAAGAACATGAGAGAAAAAGACATGAGCTTTTCCATATTCGAGTTATTTCCAAAAATCAAAAGATTGATACTTTGTTTGATAGTGGCTCACAAGTAAATCTAATTTATGAAGCAATTATAAAGAAATTGGGATTAGCAAGTGCACCTCATAAGAAACCATACCCATTATAATGGTTTAATGATAAAGCACAACTACAAGTGACTAGGTAGTGCAAACTCAAGTTTTCTTTTGGGTCAACATTTGTAGATGAGGTTGAGTTAGACATAATTCCTTTGGATATATGTGGAATTGTTTTAGGAATCCCTTACTTGTATGATAGAAAGGCTATTTTCTATAGAGCTAAGAACAAGTATCTACATGTTAGAGATGGAATCGAATACTTTGTAAGAGCTCATAAGCTCAAGAAAAATTATACTCTCATAAACTCAGGACAGATGAAAAGAATGATAAATTCATGCAAACAGTTCTTACTGATGGTTGTAAAGGAAAAGAAACCTGATAAAACCAATGTGTTTGAGGGCTATAAAACTGATCAGCAAGCTAATATAGAAAAGATTGTTTCAGAGTATGATGTCTTGTTTCAAGAACGTAAAGGTCTGCCACCCAAAAAGGGAATAGTACATGATATTATTTTGCAGCAAGATGTTCCATTGCCTAACATTGGGATGTACAGGTTATCTGCTTTAGAGAATGTTGAAATCAAGAAACAGGTGTAGGAGTTGCTCGAGAAAGGTTTCATCAAGCCTAGCACATCACCATGTGGGTCACCAATTTTTTTGGTGAGAAAGAAAGATGGCTCGTGGAGAATGTGCATTGATTACCGAGCACTGAATAAGATAACAATAAAAAATCGTTATCCACTTCCTCACATAGATGATCTTTTAGATCAATTAAGGAAGTTGTTTATTTCACCAAGCTAGATTTGCACAGTGGATACCATCAGGTTAGAGTTGCAGAGAAAGATGCATGGAAGACTGCTTTCAAAATGAAGCAATGATTGTATGAGTGGTTGGTGATGCCTTTTGGCTTGACCAATGTCCCTACTACTTTCATGAGATTAATGAATCATCTACTAAAATATTTTCTTGATGATTTTGTTATTGTGTATCTCAATGGCATTCTGATTTTTAGTAAAACGTGGGAGGAACACTTAAAGCATGTTAAGTAGACATTAGATGTTTTGAAAAGAGAAAAGCTTTATGTTAAACTCTCGAAATGTGAATTTGGAAAAACATCTCTAAATTATTTGGGTCATATAGTAGGGGGTGGTGAATTGAAAATAGATCCCTCTAAAGTGGCAATCATTGTAAATTGGCCTAAACCCAAGTATGCTATAGAAGTCAGAAGCTTCTTAGGAGCAGCACAATATTGGAGGAAGTTCATTTCTAATTTTTCCTCAATTGCAGCTCCCTTACATGATTTGACAGGATTGAACAAGGTGTTTTAGTGGGGAGGAAAACAGCAGAAAGCCTTCGACACCTTGAAAGAAAAGATTAGTACAACACCTGTATTAGCACTGCCAGATCTACAAAGACCATTTGAGATCCAAACTGATGCCAGTGACTATGTCATGGGAGCAATGTTGACACAACACAATAATCCCATATGTTATCATTCTGAGACTTTTAATCCTGGAGTAGTTAACTATCCTACATATGATAAAGAATTGTATGCATTAGTTCAAAGTGTGAAAAGGTGGAAACATTACTTAATGGGAAAAGAGACAATAATACATATTGATCATCAACCACTTCAATACCTACACTCCCAAACTAATTTGCAGCAATCAAGACATTAGAGATGGATGGGTTTTCTACAACAGACTCATTTAGTCATTAGATATAAAAAGGGCATACATAACAAGGTTGCAAACATGTTATCTAGACCCATTATAAATGCATCTACCATAGTTAAGCATAATTTTGTGGTACATGAAATCTACATAGAACAATATGCTCAAAATATGGACTTTAAAGATGTATATGCAACTTCGAGTCAAGGAAAAAAAGTAGAAGAATTGGACTATCATGTGAAGGACCAACTCTTATACCATTGTGGGAAACTCTGCATTCCACAAACAAAGAGAGTAAAGATAATTAGGGAAGCACACACTTCTCTGATATCAGGTCACTTTGGGGTAAGTAAAATAGTTGCACAGCTGCAAAGGTTCTACTATTGGCTGAAAACGAATGAGACAATTTCTAGATATGTAAGAGGGTGTGCCCTGTGTGCCAAAAGTAAGCCCAACAATAGAAAACTAGCCTTGTACACTACATTGCTAGTTCCTTCTCACCCTTGGAAAAGTGTTTCCATGGATTTTGTTGGAGGACTGCCTAAATATATGAAAGGTCATGATTATCTACATGTTGTTGTGGATAGGTTCAGCAAAATGTATATTTTGATACCTTGTAGTAAATAGATTATAGCTGAACAAACTGCAAAATTGTTCTTTGACCATGTATGGGTTCATTTTGATTACCCACTTCCATTATATCTGATCGAGACACCAAATTTGTGGGGAAGTTTTGGTCAAGTCTGTGGGAACTGATGGACACCAAATTAAAGAAAAGCACAACCTTTCATCCATAAACAGATGGCCAGACAGAAGTAGTTAACAGGACAATGATCTAGTTACTGAGAGGATATTACAGCAAACATCCTAAGCTTGGGGATGAACACTTATGTTATGCGCAGCATGCTTACAATAGAGCCAAACACTCTTCTACACAGAGATCTCCTTTTGAAACCTGTTTTGGTTTCATACCAAAGTCTCCTTTGGATTTTGTCTTTGGTAAAGATACCATGGTTGATAGACACAGTGATTTGGACAAGGCCACTAGGTTCATTGAACAGATCCAGGAGATCCACCAGGCAGTACAGGAACAATTCGAAAAGAGCCAAGCCAAGTACAAGGCTAGGCATGATAATCATCGGATGGAGCATAGTTTTCAAGTTGGAGACCAAGTCTAGCTGTATATCAATAAGGACAGGATGCAAGGTGAAGGTAAAAAGCTAAAACCTATCAGGTATGGACCCTTCAGGATACTTGAGAAGATTGGTGAAAATGATTTTCGCCTTGATTTACCAGCTTACATGCACATCTACTCAGTCGTAAATGCATATTGCTTGATATTTTTTGAACCTTCAATGATTAAGGACCCTGAAGAGTAGAGTCAATTGCCTTCTTTTGATGACTTTCTACCTGAATATCTGAGTGAATTACAGGAAGACACAGTCTTGGATAGGAAGGTGAGGAAAACACGTAGAGGAGATGTGGAATACCTCAGGATTGGGCTTAGGGGTTCAAAGCCGAGCAGTGTGAAGTGGATTGAGGTTGGACAAGTGAGAAAGCAATACCCTCACTTAGTCGATGCTTGAAAGAAAACCAACTTTTGGTGGTTCAAAATTGTTTTTAGTGGGAAGGCCGTGATCCAAATTGGATCCATAGAAGACTATCAAAGAACCACGACTGTATCAGGTCGAAACAAATCTCTAAAGAATCCAACACATCGATAAAAAAGCACGTTGAACCAGTGGCAATGGCAGCCAGCATGGAATGACGAGGACCTCAGTCAAAGAGCGTTGGCCGAGGCCCATGGAGACTACGTAGGAGGTCAAAGTAGCCCGTGGGAGCGCCGAATTGGGAAACAGAGGTGGATTTTGATGCGTGATTAGCATCTAGCGCAATGCGCCTAATCATGCATCACTGGGAAAACAGGGCCGTGAGGAAAAGCTTGAGCACTCGGTCACGTGGGAAACTAGAGAACCGCGGGCAAAAAGGAAAGAGCGCTAAAACACAAAGGCGAGACCTGCGCTCTAGAAAACCGGTGGTATTGATCAGGGTGCCCACAAATGGTAAGAGGTTTTGGACAAGAGCGGGGCGACTCCATACATCGATCAATGCATGGCAAGAAGAGGTAAGAGAAAACTGCCATTGGTCGAGCAAGTCAACCGCCTGAAACATGCGTATGACGTTGGATCTAAGGGACCCAGATTGAATGACTGAGATTGCACCCGATGGAGGAAGCAGAATCGATGAAGGAATACGCCACATTTTAGAAGGATTTGGAATCCGTTTGACCGCAACGATGGAGGAAGAACACATCCACGATGTAACTGAAGAAACGAACTGTCGAAGCGAGCTGGCACTATTTAGAGGAGGACACCTGGCCACTCACTAAGCATTGGTTATGACGCCGAACAAGGAACTCCAAGCGTAGCTATAGAAGGTGAATTGACAGAGGTGGAAGAAGAACCGAAAAGGCATTGGGATGAATGGCTTCAAAGCCATGAATAGCAAAAAAAATACATAACCAAATCAAAGAACAGTCTGAGAGACGAAGGAAGAAGACAGAGAGACCAGAATCATGAGAGGAGGATGGAACACAGAGAACAGTAAAGTGAAAGCAAAAAGAGATAGAGGGCCGAGTTGACCAGCAGCATCATCGAGCACCAGAAAGCTTGAAGATTCAAGCCATCCCATCTAGAATCTGTCCGGACTGAGAACCACATTTGGCTCTTTCCACTGTAGACTAGAAGGTCATAGAGCTGGTAGGAAGAAGAACAGTCTGTGCACTCCAATGGCTTGGGGAATCCAAGAACCACCTTGCCAAGCAAACTTGCTGCAGGAGAATTCACATTCAGTCCCTGCATTGTAATTCTCTGCTTAAAGACACAATAAAACAAGGCCACCATTGAAAGTTGGACCGGAGATGTAGCCCTGGAGAATAGGGTGAACTCCTTATTAAAATTCTTGTGTCTTTGTGTTGCTTACTGTATTTCTCTGTTATCTTTCCATTTAATGTCAGTGTATTGGCAATCTGATCGATTTGTTGCTTAAATAATACAGAACACCCACAAGCACATGAGTCCGTAATACCTTTGTTTAATAAATCTTCAACTGATATCACTCATAGGGTGATTGTCAGATCACCTTTGGTAGTATATTATTTGTTATGGTTTTTGTAGAAAACTACATCGTTCAACCACATAATGATATTTAGAGCCAATATTATCACTCAAAGTAGGTCAGTATAATGGTTCGTTTCACATATAGGCATGGGTTAGATACTAGCGAAGACAATAGGGGTATATTGAAGGAGTATCACTTCTACATAATTGAGGATAGTTCCATGACTTAGCTTATATAAAACACTTATTTTATTTGCTCTAAAATCATTTGGAGGAGAATAATATATAGATGGATCAACATTGGATTTGGTTGGATGGTTGTAATCACTAGTTCAAAAACACATTTTCATTCCAATAGCTATTTATATTGCACAAAAAGCACAAAATACAACATATTTGGAACTATTTTGAGACAGAGAATAGAAAGGGGGAGCATGATGGAGTAGGCACATGCATTACATAAGTAATAAATGAATTCCACTACTACTTCCGTCATTCAAGATGCAAAATTGATTGTTGATTAGTATTCTTGAATTATAGGGGAGGGAGCAAGAGCGAAAAAATAAGAATCAACCAAAAATTCATAAGTACATAGATGTTTTTAGGAGGTGGTCAAATGCAGATCAAATACATTTATATGAATGCAAATCAATCCAAACAACCCATGGATTTCATTCAATTCAATCATCAAACAATGCCATACTTGAAATATGGATGAGAAAACTCTCTTCCTTATGTGTGGCACATGTGGTAGTAGTAAATGGGAAAACTTTGAATCCACATATTGGGTAGATGGTTGGTATCATCATTTACTCTCCATTGGTCAATGCATAACTACAAATTTATCATAGTTGGAGGAGGACCAATCAAGTATTTCAATAGCTTATGATCACTTGTACAACTAGGTTTGATGCATATCTTATTATTTTTTTATTAACTAGCATGATCATAGTATTATTTTTTTTAGCAGACTCACATATTGGCACTTCATATTTTGTAGGGCACATATACATAATGGCTTCCACAAAATGTAATGAATGGGGAGATGTCCATTCATGGTGTGTTGCATAGAGTGAAAGCAAGCCCTTAATGTTGTATTTATAAATTATGAAGCTATTGATTTTCTGATTGTGTCTATAGTTATCAAAGGAGAATATCTAACAAAAAGTGAAAGAGCATGGAAGAGAAAAGGGTTCCTATTTGAAGATTATAGACCAAGTATGTTTTTATAGCACTACAAAAATTAGTTGTTGTTACAAACCTCAAACTACAAACAATGCCAAGAAATAAATCGTGAAAGGTACAATACTTCCTACCTAATCATGAACATGATAAGTTAATTGAGACCATTAGTATTAGAAGGCATAATGATGGTTTGATTGAATGACCATAAGTAAGTACTTAGGTATGTTGTTTATTTGTTATTTTTTATTTCTTATGCAGTTTGTGGCATATCTATTTTTAAATTAACATATGCATGAATCCTACTTAATATTAATTAATGTGTTTAATTGTATTATCCTTTATTGGATTGAGGTTAACCAATGAATCATAGGCATGTGAAGGCTCGCCAATAAAAAAAAAATATTACAAGTTGTTGGGTGCAGGAATTGCGCTTGAGCAAACTCCTCAACACTTAATTGTCAACCCAAGGGTTTCGTAAACTTAAAGACGAAGCACATGCAATGCTAGAAATGGTATGAAATTTCCCTATTCCTAATCCTACTTCTTAAAGAAAATGCTTTGCAGAATCAGACAGAAAACAATCGAAAATGAAATTGACACCAATGCAACTCTAGTGCTGGAATGTAAAAGACAATTTGCAAGTAAATCAAGTAAATAAATTCCACACAATGGAAACAATCTTAAATGCTGCAATGAAATTCTATATTCATCTTCAAATGGATGGCTAACAGTTTGACAAGTGGGCCCTTTCAGAGTTCTGTCTTCCTCCTGATCTTCCTTCCACACAAACAACATGTCCTTGCACTGTTGCATTTGCTTGCACTAGTGCAAGTACAGTATGTCTGTGTAAAAGTATATTTGACCTTCCTTACTGAAGAATTATGTCTTAGTGAAGGTGCTCTAAGTCTCAAGGCTTAGAGCACTCTGTTTCTATGACAAGAGACCCGATCTTGCACCGAGGCAAAGTTTCCTTCACCCAGTTTCAAAATTACGTTCAAAAGGACTAAAAGATGTGTTGGAAAAGAATTGCAACTGTAAATGAAATTCTGAAGTAAATTATCTAGGAAAAGGAAATATACTTTAATTCATTAAACCTTGCAAAGGAAATAAACTTCATGAAATAAAAGCAATTCAAGGGAATCAAAGAGTAGTCTAAGTGTTTTGCATGTGTTAATTAACTTTGGTAAGCCACTCAAAATGCTTATATTCTTTGCAAGTATAATATGTTCATGATAATTTTATGCAATTGCTTCCAGATCCCCTAAAGATGTAATTTTAATGTTGAAGACAATTACTAAGTTATTGATTCATTCACTTGCAAAATAACTGGAAACAATATGCAGGTAACTGATTCAATGTTTGTTGCAAAATGAATGACTATACCAAAGTGCAGGAAAATGCATGCACTGGTGCAAGAAAGAGTTCCTTGCACGATCCGATCGAAAACGAATTAAGACAGAGATTGAGAGTAAAGGATATGCGTGAAAGGAATTTCATAAACAAAGTAAACACAACTACTCTCAAACCATGGATCCATTTCACACTTTAGCTACAATAGATATTTCAATTAGAACTTGAAAAATAACTATTAAAACTGTAACATCACACAGCTACAAAAAGAAATATCCACACCATCTTTCTGATTAACAAAAGCAAGAGGGATAAATGAGCTATGTTGGTTGGGCCCTAGCAACCAGCCCGTTCCCCTTCTAAGGAACAAAAAATCTCAGCACTTAAAATATACATCCAATATAAATTAGATGTTGTGTATGCAAATCATGGCAATTCTCTTGTATTACTCGATTTGGCAAATATACATAACAGAGCAATCCAACCCTAGAGCTGAGGCAATAACCAGATTACATAAAAATGAAATTACAATCGATGGCTCGCTAGCTAATCCTACCTATGATTTGCAGATGTATTTCGCTCGTTCGTAACCTAACTTTGGAAAAAATTCCCTGATTGCGTGCCACCTATTATCCTTCTTTAGTTCATCAGTAGCTAAACTTAGAGTCAAGGATTGAGACCTATCCTAGCAGAAGATTTGGCTTCTCAGAAATATCGGGTAGTCTTTGTGGTGGTGCAAGAATCTACTTGCACTAGTCATACTCATTCATAACTAATACTAAGTTCAACAATTACTCTAGGAAATTAACGTGAGTTAGAATAGGTATGTAAATAGGCATGAAATCCATATAAAATGATTAATAAAGCATTGTAATAAATCTTAATGTAAAATATGAGCAAGTGCAGGAATGGGTAACTATCTTGGATTAGTGCAAGAATGAAGGGTCTTTATTGAGGTAAAATAGAGGTTGATATTTATGGAAATGGGGTCGAAAATGGGGAAATTTGGGATACCAACATCGTCCCATCCCTAAGTTGTTGTGTGTCCTCACACAACGTTTTACCTTCTGCAAAAAATCCTCAAAAATGAATGGCCAACTCCTCAGTCCTGAACTTTAATGTTTATTCCTGCTTTCACTATCTTCAACTTCTTGTCTCGGGTTTTTTGTAGCTTCTTGTTAACCTTCTTGAGGTGTTTATAGCATTTGGAAGCCTGATACTTCCATAACTTTACTTGCTACTTCTGCCTCTTTACTTCTACAAGTAACTCCACCTCACTCTTCTTCTGCAACTCTGCTCTTTCATGACCTGGTTCAAAGCCTCCAGATCATGGACTTATTGCTCCAGATCTACTATTCCACTGTTGAGGAAGAGAATAGAGGGTGTTGTGCTAAGATCTTCGGGTGTGAATTCCTTCTTTGCCACAAACTCGAAACAAGTCCCATCATCATCAAGGTCAAGGTTGCCAAATGTATGCCTTATGACGTCGTCGAGGGTTTCTATACTCGAGGTTTTCTCATGACTGGGGGTTTTGATTCCCTCACCAATCTTTGTGACAAGGGTTTCATTACCTTGTGCACTCAATTACTTAGGGCTTTTAACACCTTGTTCTTCCAGTTTCTTAGGGGATTCAACACCTTGTCTTCCCAAATCAGTAGGGGTTTCGGTTCCCCATTCTTCTACAACTATAGGGGCTTCAGTACCCTGTCTTTATAGCACCGTAGGGTCTTCAATACCCTAACCTTCTAACATTGCAGGGTCTTCAATACCCTTACCTTCTAACACCGCAGGGTCTTCAATACCCTGACCTTCTAAAACCACAGGGTCTTCAATACCCTAACCTTCTAAAATTGCAGAATCTTCAATACCCTGCTCCTGGAAATCATTTAGGGTTTCTATGTCTCGTTCACTGAAATTATCAAGGGCCTCTACATGCTATTTCCCTTCGTCCTCTTCTACTTGGACTTCACTAGTCTTTGGTGTCGTCCTTCTGCTCCTTAACCTGTTGACAAATGTTGAAAACAAAACATTGTCTTCTGCATTCTCCTCATCTTCCACAATGTGTGTCACTGCATCTATAAGAACCGAGAGATTATGAAGTGTGGGGGAAACTTGGGGTAATTCATCTATTATGATCGAAGAACTCAAGTGGTTCATCCCTTAGGCGAAATTCTTCCTCCTCACCGAGTTTCTGGTCTTCCTCTTCTTTGCCGCGGGTGGAGTGTTTTCAATGGCCCTCTTCTCTGCTTGCATTGGTGAACTTTCACCTCACTTCTTGGCAGGAGACAATGTTTTTGCCTTTCTCTTCTTACTTGTACTCGTGTTAGCAGACACTTTGCACCCCTCACTCGAGATTCTTTCAGAAATGCTCCCCATGTTACTCCCTTTTCTTCTAACTTCTTCTTGATCAAAATCGTGATAATCCCATGATGGTAGAGCTTGGTTGCAACTTGACTTACACTTCCACTCTGCACGTTTTTCACCATCTTCTCGAGACTTATGAACAAGACGTGAGGAAAATTAATCAACGTTCTTGCCTCAAAATGTAGCAGCAATTGAAGGTGATATACAAACACCAATGTATAGCATCCTTCCCTAGTTACAAACTTCTATAGTATAAATAGTAGGTCTCGCCACTTCCCGACCATGGCAGTCTGTGGAAGTCCCTTCCTCCAGTCGACCTTAATTTTCTTGTCAATCACGAACCAATGCCAACACTTCTTAGCAAGCCGCTCCATTTTAAACCAACACTCCCCTGTAAGTGGCAAGCCTGT
>APFE030916377.1:0-10000 GCA_000404065.3 Pinus taeda
GAGGGGAGGATGCCATGGGCATAGGAGGATAGTGCAGCATCACTTATGTACAACTAGCAGGCAGCTCGTTTCATTTTGGTTTTGCATGCCTTTCATAAGCATACTCTGTTTTTTCACATGTAAAAATGGCCATTTAATGCTGATGGAAAACAGGGGTTTTTGGGTATTTTGATTACAAGGGGAAGGGAAGGGTTGCTGTGATTACTTTGCAATGGAGGGGAGAGAGATTGTATCAAGGGAATTAGGGGAATGAGGGAGTAATGAAACCTACGAACCAAATCTGCCAACCAATTTACACAACAGCAGTCTTTCAAAAGCGCTGGCAGCTTCATAATTGCATTTATCATGAGTGAATTAGGGTTTCATTGCATGTTTTGACAATAGGGAAGGAGATTCAATTGAATAGGGAGTTTGAAAATGGGATAGGCAATTGAATTGGGTTTTTCATGAGGGGAATGGGTAGGAAAATAGAGTTTAGGAAAAGGGAGATGTTAACATGTTAAGTGACAAACCCTAGCATAACAAATTGACAAACCCTAGCACAACAAAACTGCTCCTTTTGGATAGCTAGCAGCATACATTTGATAGATTTTGTCATGATTTTACACAGCTTCTAACCTTTGATATTTACAGCAAGATGACACTTTTCTTTTGTTTTGTTTTTTTTTTTTTATAAGGCTATGCAAATTATATTTTTTTTTTTTACTATTTTTACAATTCTTGTTTGCATGCCTTGTCATCATTTTCTTTTCTTTTTACTATATTTGTTTTTATTCTTTTGCTGTGCAATTTACATATATGATTTGCTGTGTGTAATGGTGTAGGGTTTGAGCATGATGCATGGTAGGAAACTAGGGTTTAAAATATGGCTTAAGAGGGGTTAGGGTTTCATGGATTTCGGGATAGGGTCTAGCATTAATTTGCAAATAAGATTAATGAAAATGACATTCTAACACATGCGAATTTATCATGGGAAACTAATGGAAGGGAATAAAGGAAAAATTACCTTGAAAAACAAACAATACAACCTAACATAAGCTTGCAAAGACATAAATCATTTAACCTATTTCTTCATAATTTCTCATGGTAAAAATGATCATAAACATGCTATCCATCCATGACATTATCATACCTTGGCAAATTTGAGTGAACTTGGAAGAAAGTTTACTGTTTGGGTGAGTTTCTTGTGTAAACTGCCCAAATGACCGCGCACTTCCCCAGAAAATCCGCGCACCACCCAGAAATCCGCGCCTGTGTATTTTCCTTCAGCAAAAATCTCCTCTCAGAGCCGCACACTGCCCAGAAATCCGCGCACCACCATGAAATGACCGCGCACCTTCCCAGGCACTGAAATTGCTGACCGTTGCCACGAAATCGCCTTCTTTGCCTCTAGCATGAAAATTTCATTCTCAATTGCACAATAAGAGTGACTAAAGAGGGAAATTAGCTTTTATAGGGTCATTTAAAAAAAAATTAACTTTAGAACCCACTTTCTGATGTTTTCAATTTGCTTTTCCTTTTAACACTGTTTAGAGTCTTTTTGTCCTGAAATGAGCTCTTTTGATGCGTTGGACTCCGTTCTTTTTGTAGTTTGACCATCTGATGGACTGTGGAGAAGGAACCAGGGTTGTTGCCGGCACTTTTGCAAACTTCTGAGAATTTCTTTATTTTTACAAATTTGACATGACCTTGGACTTAAAAACAGGGTTTTTAAATCCAAGGTATAAAATGATCTGTAACTGATGAAAATAACCATGAAACATATGTACATACCTCCTTCTGGCTCACTGGACACTTACTGACCTTGACTCATGACCTTGAAGTGATTTTGACTCAAAACCCTAGACCTAAGACCTGGGACCTCAAGAAAAAAATAACAACAAGTATGACTCAATTACATTGTAGTATGACCTCATCCAGCAAACCCAAGAAGGGAACAAAGACCTGCTCCTCCATTCAGTGTTATGGCATGCCTAGTGGGATGCAAAGTTGACACTGATGAGACACCTAACTATGCATATGCAAAGAGCTATTGATCGCTGATGGAGGGCTTAAGACCAACACTAACATTGGCTCCAATGGGGATGGTAGCTCCTTGGAGGTGCCAAGAACCGCAGAACTTTGGGAGAGCAGACAGTGCCTCCACCCATTGGGCAATGGAGTCATCATCGACACAACTCAAACTGATTTGATCTCAAACTGAAATGACTGAAAAAATAACTTAACAATCTTTAAGCAAACTAAAACATGATGCTGCCCTTATGGCTGCTTATTTATTTACAAAACTACTCTAATCTGTTGTACAAACAATAGATCAGGTAATACTAAAATGCCAAATTAGCCATTCAAGTAAACCTGAAAATGATGCCGCTTGAGAATGCTGCCACGAGGACACAGATGCAGTAGCTGGCAGCCCTTCGTGCACGTAATGAGCCTGGTCACGGAAAAGACAGCCTGATTTGTCCATCAAACTGAAAAACATGTCCATATATTCCGCAATAGGATCACGTAAGCCAGACTCTGGTGGCTGCCCCAACTCTGCAAGACATACTTCCAGCTGCACATTGTCAATGTAAACCTCTATAGGCAAGTCTTTGACTTCTTGTTGCGATGCAGGAAGGATTTCCAAAAACTTTTTAGGGTCTTGGAAATTGTATGACTGAATCTGCTCATCAAGATACTGAATCTCATTTTCAACTCTTTCAACAACTAACTCACCAAATCTAGTTTTGCCTTCAAGATGAAACTCTAGAGATTTCAAACATTGAACGAAAATACTAAAAAATTCTTCATTAATTTCAATATCTACTAACCACTCTCTAACTCCGTTTAGAGCTTCACAAAGTGCAGGGTCTGCCACATACCCTACCATTACATGAACAGATCAGCATGCGTTGGAGTGTCTGGATCTAGTTGGAGTCGCCAGTGAATGATTTCAGCCTGTCAAGTGCCTGATCGTTGTTCACTATCAACAATCAGATCTGAACTTGATACATGTACTGGGGTAAAGTGTCAATGAAGTGAGGGTTTCAAAAGCTTCACGGAGATCGACTGAAGCAGCGTTTATCTACTAACGCTGATGTAAAACGAGAGCGTGTTCGAAGGCTACCTGGCGTATCTTCAGACTCCGTCTAAGACTTATGAAACACACACATCAATGAGCAAATTACAAATTTGTTCTCCCAAGTGGAGTCACGCTCGCTTGACTTCTTTTCACACGGTAAGCTTCTTAGTCTCGTCCTGTCGTTTTTCTATGATTTGGTTGTAGAATCTGGTGTCTCGTCCAATAATCATCCCCTACTATTGTTTTACTGTCTCCATTATTGTACTGTTGTCTCTGCTATGGTTATGGTCGCCTCTGGTCTCTGTTCTGTATGGGAAATGGTTTAATTTCCGTCGTCTTTGGATTCAGGTAACAAGTTAGTAGATTTCTGCAGCTCTGAACAGGTATTGACCCCTTCCCTGATTCAATTCGACCTCCTCATGGTGTTGGCACTAACCAGAAATGATCCTTCTGTCTTAGCTCTGTCAATTTCGGCAACGAATCTGTTCCTCGAACCCTTGGTCCGGCTTACTCAGGTCATATATGAAACCCTCCTATTTCTATGGTTGCTTAGACTTCAGTTCATTGCTGTGTAAATGTATTAACTGCGCTCTATTGTATGTGCAGGTCGATGGCTCGACCTGGGTACATGGGTTCCTCCAGGATTCAGTCTTCCAAGGTTGGCAAACCTTTGTCGGTAGGCTCTGGCTCTTCAATCCGTCAATGCACTGTTAGGTTTTTGGGTTTTCTGTAGATCTTGTAGTTTGTCATCTTTGCTTTTCGTATGTGGTCATTGTCCCTTGCGAAGATGAAGCTTCGGCCTGGTTGTAATTCTTATTCTGGTTAATTGCTCATTTGAATGATTATTGGGGGTTATTGTTACCAAACCCTAGGCTAGGGTTTGTCCACTCTGGACGCGACACTTGTTTTTGTTTATCAATGAATGTAATACATCTATGTCTCGTTCTGTAGCAATGAGAACATGGTTTTGTTATATCTGTTTGACTTATAAAAATTATGAGGACTCGTTCGAAAATACCTTTGTTGTGGTTTGCTTCTCTAGCACTCTGTTTCCGATTCTGTTTGCTCTTGGTCGTTTTGCTGTATCTCACTATTCAGACTGTGGTTCAACTCATTGGTCCTTCGCTCTGTATCTAGACATTTGCATGAGTTTGTTGTGGTTTATTTGTTCGACGAGAACACAAAAACAACACGACCTTACCGTGGTCATTCACTGTTTTTTTTTTTTTTTTTTTGGGCAAATGCTAAACTACTTATATTAAGAAAATAGAAAAAATATTTACAAGAGGGCTAAGCCTCTAAGAGGAGTAAAACAGCTCTCTGTCAAGTTTTTCCATACAAAATCTGTCCTGCTCATAAGGGAGGACCTGATAGCAGCATTTAAACTGTTCCAGACAGTAACTGACAATTACATGAGAGCTATCTCCAAAAAAGCATTTCCAGACTAGAGAATTATACATTACAGCTCGGAAATTTGCCAAAACTAGAAGTATAATAAAAAAAGCAGAGCATATGTGCCTGCGTGTCTAGAGAGGTAGCTAGCCGAGTACCATGTCGTCATGGATGAAGATCACAGTGCGCTGCTCCTGAACATGGCTTTTAAAACGAAAACATATCAAAATCTAAGGTAGAATCCCCAATCCTGGGTCTTAAACCTTACCCGCCTTGCCTTGAGTATCAGGTGCATTCTTGGAGCTTTCCGCTTTGTCCTTTGCCGCCCGTTGCTCAGCCTCCCATTCTGCTGCTTCCCGTTCTGGATCGGGCTCGCAGATCACCTCCATGCCTTCCGGTATGTCCTCAATCCTCTGTATTCCTGGAGGAAGATTTGGGTAGAGTTTGTAGCCAAAGATGCGGGCCGACTCCTTGCCCTTCCTTGGGGATTCCATTGCCTGAGGCTGCGCCACCGAATTCTGAGCCCAATTTGTGATATCCATGTCCATTATGCTGCCCATTTCTCGGAGAACCTCGTCCCGCTCTGCCGATTGAACGCCTGTGCTTTCCTCTTCAAGCCTGCTCTGAGAGGACGGGAGGTATGAACTATCCTCCTTACCCCTGCTCTGAGATGAGTTGTGCGAACTGGGCTCCTGTTCCTCGGATGCCTCCCTCCTGCTTCCGTCTTCGTCTTCTTCAGAAAAAACCACTGTGATCAGCGCTGAGACAACAGGCCGATGGGTTCGACGATGGTATTTGAATTTGACTGTCTGAACCGTGTTACTTATGTCATTCCCCGAATCCTCAGACCCAGGAGAGCCTGGCGAGGCATAAGCAAGTGGGGGGACACACTGCGGGCTAGGAGCTCCTCTGCCTCCAGAATGCCCCCTCTGTCCATAACTCTGCCCTCGTCGAGACGTGGCACGTTCCCAGGGTGCCATCTCAAGCCTTTGATATTCCTTAGCTTGCAGCAGCTAACCCGTAATTTTCGGCGTTTCCTTATTCACCTTTGCCTTGCAGAATTGAGATTGTCTTACTGCTGTTATAGACAATGTCGAGAAGTGACGATTCACCTGGTTAACCCCTGCCTTCAGCTTCCTTCGATGCCTTGAATAATTCTTCCCTGCACTGAGCCTGGGTATGCGCACAGGCTTGCCCACCCCGTCACCCTCCGTCTTCCTCACCAGGCAGCCCTTCTCTTGCCGAATTGGTTTATTACTCCGCGCCTGTTCCGACAGGCATTCCTTCTCCAATATTCCGCGCCTGAACATTCTGCCTACCCCCTTGTGAAGTCCTCGGGATGGCGCTTGGTGTAATTGGCATTGAATGCCATTCAATGCAGGTTTAATGCGATTCATTGCTCTGCTCCGAGTCGGCTTCTCGCTGAGCATTCCTTGTGGTAGGCACATGGCCTCCATCGGTCAAGGTGGCACCCGCATCCGGGTGTGGTCATTCACTGTTTGTTAACACTGTTCCTTACAATTCGATAAATGAAAAGAAAATATAGTATTACAACAGATAGACAATGAATACAGATGGACAGTTTTGGAAATAAGATCTGCCTCTATTTCTTTATTTCTCTGTTATGAAATTGCTGAACCTTTCTCTTGTCTTACATTGTTGCTTTTATACATTTTGGTTACAGTTAATTGAAACTGTAATTATTTGTCAGTTGAACAGAAACAATTAGTTGCGTAACTACAGTTTCGGCTGTCATTACAAGATCTGCATTTAGATCATTTTGTCTTTTCTTTCCTCAATTAACAGATCAATTCCTAAACTATTGTTTATTACTGTTGAACCATAACAACCCTAACCGACATTTAACTTTGACCACCTAGCAACTAAAAGTAAAATAAACTAAAACCCTATCTCATGACCTCATAAACTAATTAAAAAAACAATCCAAATACTCAAACAACCTTCCAACCTGGAGAGACTTCACCCGGTCATGGTGAGCTAGATGCTCCTGCATCACCCATGATATTGTAACAAATCATATTTACAAATTAAGAATCTATAAGAAATGGTGTTGTCCATGGTATTGTAACAAATCTTGATAAAGAGGGGTACATTTCCATGATTAAGAATCTTTTTCGATATTTTTTAAATGTATGTATGTTTAACTTATATATTAATTCTTTTATAATTAATAATAATAATAATAATAATATTAAAGTAAGGTTATAATTTAATTAGTTTTTATGTTTTTTTTTTTTTTTTATTTGAGCAAAGTGAGATGTATTATGAAGTAGGTTTTTTGACGCTGATTATGAATTGATGCCTACTAACATTTATTAGCCATAAATGCTAGTGAATTAATAGTAAAAAATAACATTTTTGTAATAATCACCAATATTTAACAAAGATTAATAATATACCAACCCAACAACAAAATGTACATAATATGCATGTTAAAAAGTAAATCCAAATGAAAAGTAAGAATTCTTCCATGTAATGTCTTTATTATATAATCCACGAAAAGCTTATCCATCCAAAGGAAAAGGCAAAACTAGAACTAGTGATTGATACTGTTTTTTTAGAATTTCAATATTTTATTTTTTGTATTTTTCTAATTATTATGTTGTAGTTTATTTTAATTTTTTTTTTAAAGTAATAATTTTTTTATATATTTTAAAAACACAATTTAAATAACCAAAACCACTTTATCACCTAAAAATATATCATCAACTTTAATAAAAAAACGAAATATAAAATTTTTAAACAAATAATTAGCTAATCTCATAATATACCTGCTCTATTTTTTTTAGAGATATCCCTAAGACACACCATTAATCCATATTAGTCCCTTTACTATGAATTTGTGTTTTTTTTTTTTAATCCTATTGTAAAGCTACTTGCTAATCATAAAGGAAATTGCCCATTTAAATATTTTAATATCTATATAATAAGGCAACTTGTCAATGGAATGCCTACCTTTTATAAAATATTTTACATTTAGATATCATTTCGATTTCCTTTTCTTCAATTTACAGCCAACTATTTTACAACTTTGACTCTAGCGCTATCCACGAATGACTACAATTTCCCTTCTCTCAAGTCAATTTGAGCACCACACCTAACCCTTCCTCCACCATTCAAATCGAATTCTTTTAAAAATATTTAATAATGCTATCGTAGTCAAATAAGGATTGTGTTAAATTTGACGTTACTATTGTCATTTTGCTTTTTGAAGAGGAAAGTATCATTATTTTTCTCCGGGAAAAGCTCTAAAATATTATTATAATAATTTTTATTTGTAAATATATTTATTTTATAATTAATTATTGTATTTAATTTATTTTTTAACTAATTTATTAATATATAAAGATCATAATATATTAGAACTTATATATTAATATGGTCATTATGTTTTTTAAGATGAAAGTATCATTATTTTTCTTCAAGGAAAAGCTCCAAAGATATTATAATATTACTATATTTAATTTATTCCAATGATATTTTAGGATAGTATGAAAATGTGATAGTGTGGAGTATTTTATATAGATATATATATATGTTTCAAAAAAAATGCCATTATAAAAAAAGACAAGGTAAGGTTGCTAGCAAGCATAATATTAGGATATATGAAGACTAGGCAAGTGTACATGTTTACAATGTAACCATACAACTATTATTTTAGTAAGAGATTTTATTTCCTGGTCGCTGCCCTAATTGACTCAATGATCATGGTAAATTTTAGCTTGTATGTTAGTATAGATTAATTCTCTTTATTTGTGTGGGATAACATTTTTTTCAATAAAGAAGTATTTATGTATTTGAAACAATTTTAAGATGCAAAACTATTTGGCATATTTGTATTACATTTTATAAAAGCATGTGAAAAGGGTCCTATGGAGTTTCTCCATTTTGGAATCTATTTATTTTTGTACCCCAAATGAGGATAGTGAAGGGCTAAGAAAGCAAGCATAAAAACTTCACAAGTAATTAACCGTTATGGGAATAGGATGCACTAGTCCCTCTGTGTTTATTCCCTTTAGCATAAGGATCATAGTGTATTGAGGTTTATATGCTATGACAAACTAATTATGTGAACTAATATATAATTTCAATATTTTAAATAGAGATATATTTATGTAATGTAAAGGAAATATAATGCAAGTTACCACTTTTTATATAACTTAGCTAACTATGTTATTCAATATAATGACATTTAGCATAACCTATACTTGTAAAAGTTGGACCAATAAGAATTATGCTACTTTAACTCTTTTGGAGATGCACTCTTTCATATTTGGTTTCCAAGATATCCAATCTATAATCAAGTTTTTCTACAAGCTTGTATTATTAACTTCATCATATGGATGTGATATTTGACGTATCAGACTTTAACAAAAAAAAATGGACTTATAATGAAAGAGCCTTATTCCCATGCCCCTTAAACTCATTACATGGAAGAAATTAATTCATGTTATTATTATTTTGTAGAATTTGGGCTTTTATCATTTTATTACCAAGGTGTTGTTTCACAGTTTATCCTCTTCCATCAGCATTATTTTAGCTAATTATGGTTTTAATAATTAGAGATATATGTTCTTGTACTTCAACCTTTTATGTATATGTCACTCATAATTAACAACACTCTTGGTACATGTAAGTTAAAAAAAAGTATGTACTCTATTAGCCTATATATTTTTAAAAATCTTGTGAAGGGCTATTATGGAATAATACTAGTAAAACACATTTTTACAACTAATTTTAAAGATCACGGTGTATTAAGGTTTATTAGAGTTTATGCGATATTGTGAATGAATTCTTATTTTTGTTTCATACCTTCAAATGTAGGCTTATATTTATTTCTCTTTTTCTACTAAAAATAATACTATCATCTTGTATACCTTTGATTCCAATTCTTTCATGTTGTTATATACTTTACCTCCTACATCAATGATTTGTACATTTTTAATATTATAGCACCATCAAGGAAAACATGTCCATCATATGTACATGCATATCTTATAACAACCCCTTCTATCTATGGCACATCTATGTTCATAAATTCCTTTGCATGTGTTGTTGTATATTTCATTCAACATAACAATTATTGCAAACATGTGTATTATGCAAAAGAAACAAAGATCATATAAGTGTACACATGCTAAATATTTATCAAACATACAAATAGCCATTGATACTAAAAGGAGAGAAAGAACATTTGTTGATCCATATGTGAATTCCTAACCAAATACTTCAACGAGTCATGCTTTTAATGAATGATACCAATGAACTTTTATTTCCATATGCACCCAATCAACCTATCAATTCACATATTTTAATCAATAATATGTTTTGCATCAAAATATAATCTTATTTCTCAGTAAAACTCTCTTCTCCATAACACAACATTCTCCATATGTCTCCCAAAATGAAACATGAATGAAGAAACATTAACATCACCAACACACATCATAATTTCATGTAACGCTGAAATAAATCCCATAAATGCATGCCTATTCAATCTACAAGGAATCATATATAGGGTTT
>APFE030916377.1:15000-20800 GCA_000404065.3 Pinus taeda
TGGTTTCTAGTGCTCTTTTGACTTTATTAAAGTTTTATTTTTACATCTCTTGAAAGTGTTTGGTTTCTAGAACTCTGGTACTTACTTTATGTTCACTTCCTTTTCCACCTATCACCACCTTAATCTTAGTTATCATGTTTGATTGGTTGTTCAATATCTTTTCAGGTTAATAATTCATTATTATCTCCATACCACTCATTGATACCCCTTGCAAAGTATCTAGATAAGGTATGGTATAATATTTTATTTTACTCATCTTCAATGTCGGTCGGGGTCATTTTTGTAAAGTTAGATGCCCAGTTAAACATAAAAGAACTGTGTAACTAAATAAGCATTCAAAAGTTAGCTATTTTATGATTTAATTTCATTGGTTTGGAATTAATAGATGGATAATCATTATGGAGATGTTTACCTAATTGTATTTAAATTTAGATATTTTATCATGAATATGCCTAAAAATAAATAAATTATTATTATTATTATTTTTGATGAGTAAGTTGTTGTGGATATTGTTCAAGTATGATATTTATTGTGAATGAGTTTAATGAAATTCATATACAAAGTTATCATAGAAGAACATGGGATGATATTGTGGTTTCACAATGAACTCTTGCATTAATTATTACTTTGTACTCTTTTTTCTTTTTTCTTTTTTAGAAAAGAATGCATATTGACATAGGTTGACACCTCAAGAAAAACACTCACACTTAATTAGAGATTGAGACATTAGGATCTATGTTCATAAAATCTTCAAAGAGAATAACAATCTATGACACTTGATAATATTTTAAATAAACATATCTTAATTTGAGAATTTGTATGTAATAGAGCACTTCAAGGATGTGATATTACTAAATAAGTTTATGAATGAAGTGCATGCACAACTTAATGTGTTTTGTTGCATTGATTTGAATTGGCTCTTTAGTGAGATAAATGACACTTCAATATTGCAATAGCCAAAACGAAATATTGTAACAAATGAAGAATTGTGTTCCTTAATGTTGAATGATAACGAGATCTAATCTCATTCTAAAATGAATAAAACTTGATAGGTGCACATGGGCCTCGTTAGCCACCAATGAATTTTCATAGGCAAAAGGAAGTGATTACACTAACACCCTTGTAGCCAAAATACATTCATCCTCCTTGTCTTTGTCCTTATCACCTCATGTTGATAGGAGGTCCATCAAATGGATTTCAAACCCATATTCTTTCATGGGGGCTTAAAATAAGAGATTTATATGGAAAAATCTCTTGGATTTGTTTAAAGTCACTCAAGTCTTGTCTTCCACCTCAAGGAATCTCTTTATGGTCTCAAGTAAACTCCTTGAGCTTGGAATGTAAAACTGGATAGATTCCTTCACAACTTTAGTTTTCATAGATGCCACTATGACCCTAACGTATATATTGAGTGAATAGGTGACTATATTCTCGTATTCTACTTTATGTTTATGAAATTAACTCAATGACACCAATAACACACTTCTAACCCAACAAAATTGATCTTTAAGAAGAAATTTGACATGACAAACTTAGGACATTTTCATTTTTTTACTAGCCTCCAACCTTTGCAAACAAGGGAAGTTCTCTTTCACAACCTATGTATGCATGTGACCTTCTTTGTTGCTTTCACATGGATGATTGTAGACCAACTCCATTTACCTTCTAGTCTAGACTTAAAAATTTTCCACTTGCACCTCACCCATAGTGGACACTTCTTTACACCAACAATTAGTTGGAAACATTTTGTATTTAAATTACCTGGTACATGTGTTGGCTTATATGGGCTTGACCCAGGTTCGGAAGAATTATTTAGCCAAACAAATCCCGCAGCTACCGACCCTTTTGGCAATAGCCCGTGAAGCGCGAACTGAGGTCTCACCCGAGGTAGCAGGGGAGGGTGTTGGAACCAGGTTTCCGCACCTTGGGGATGTCTTGGATGTGGTTTGGGGTTCACGCACTATTTTGTAGCCTCGTTCTGCGCCAAATACGCGCAATTCATAATACCCTTATCGCTCTTACTACAAATTGAATCACTTATTACTGGTTTGATCTAGTTAAAGCAGTCTTTAAGCAAACATTTATTACTTTTGGTTACTTTACGCATCAAGATTAACCCAGTTCACATGTATTCAACTGTAGCAAATGCAGAAATCATAACAGTTCATTTATCATAAAAGAGCAAAGTCGCAATTAACACGGAATTCAGAAGAAACTTATATTTATTACCAATCCTCAACAATACATCCAAATCCACCCTATGCACTCAGCTGCAGGGATCCGCGCACACAGCTGCAGA
The DNA here is from genome assembly GCA_000404065.3 of Pinus taeda. Taxonomy (NCBI): domain Eukaryota; kingdom Viridiplantae; phylum Streptophyta; class Pinopsida; order Pinales; family Pinaceae; genus Pinus; species Pinus taeda. The sequence continues at coordinate 17,300 of APFE030916377.1, forward strand.
CTTTCCAGGCCTCTGCGCACACAGTTGTAGGGCCTCTACCTTCTATCCTACTCCCTCGACTCGAATTTACAGATGCTTTCACACTATTTCCTTTAAGAATCCATTACATTCCATCTTCCAAAAGAATTGCCTTTCCCTCATAGAGCCACGCTCTATTATACTTTCCCTTGGCCCGCCGCGGGCCGACTCTATTACTATTTCTTTACATTATTTTCGGGTGGACTACCCTTTGAATCAACCTACTATAGTTCGTGCTCCACGCTTTCCACGAAGTCTTTTACCCTAATATTACCCAAAATTTCGGGCTTCGCACCCCATACTCGTTTTGCGGGACTTGCGCTACCCAACAGTCCCCCAACACAATCATCGTGACTCATCTCGAGTCACTTGTTGGCGTGGCTAGACGCTCTACCTTGGCTTTGCGATCGCCTCCTATTGAGTGGTGATTGTCATCCGGCTGCTTCTACTTTGTCTCGTGCAATGCTTCATCCATCTCCTGCTTCAGTGTTTCTACCACATCTCGCTACCGATGATGCTCATTCTGTTCTGCTCGGTTAACACAGAACACCCCTTCGGAGGATTTTAGCGCAAGCAGGGGAGTCGCATATGGGACCTCCTGGTACCAATGTAGCCCTTTTCGACCATCGTATCTTCTCTTCGCACCGTCCGCTGCAACCTATGTTGCAATTTTGGAAGACCCTGGCTACTGGCCGCAGGATCCCACTCGTCGAGGATCATCAGAGGGGACTTATTGACTTATTGACTGCATCTCCACCCATGGTCACCATCTGTCCATTCTTCTGTTGTTCTCTTATAGTGCGCCATCCTGCCCTAAGGCGGGGTGACGACATTAAGACCAATTATACTTCGCATTTCCATTTTTCCATTACATCCCCTGCTAGTGATGCTGCAGCCGGTGAGATACTCGCAACTGTCAATACCAGACTCCCTAGAGAGACCCACTGCTCCCTCAGCCAGATTACTACCTTCGAGCGCATGCCTGGTGCAAAGATGCTGAACAGCTCCATCCGTATTTCCAAAGCGCAAGCTGCCCAGCAGATTCCCCATGGTGATTTATAAGCCATGCGAACTTCAAATGCCCAGATTGCCACTCGTTCCAGCTCATTTAACCTTCCTGCGTGAAATCTGTGGTCGATCATTTCATATTTGGCTCGTACTGTTCCCTTAATTACCCATCGCCCACTTCCTTTTTCCATAATGCAGCCATCTTGTCACGAACATTGGTATTAACAATCATTATTCCTTGGAGCGGCACACCAGTGTAGCTTTGTCTGCAGAACCACGCCCCTGATTGTTGGCCAATTGTATGCGCACCGTGATACCTGCGCATCTATCCGAAAACTGCTTTATCGTCCCTCGCTCTCTTTCAACTTGTCGAAGCGGTGAGACTCTCCTTGGAACGGTTAGTCAGGTGGTCGGCCTGCCCGTATAGAGCTTCAGGCAACTGCCATTCACTCTTCCTGGGAAGGGGTCTCTGTTGAGTTTAGCCAGCTAAACTGCACCCCCATTAGTTACTTCTTTAATGACATAAGGTCCCAACCAATGCATGTGGAGTTTACCTGGAAATTTCTCAAACTTACTATCATATAACAATACGATATCATCCTTCTTGAACGTGTGCACCTTGAAATGGTGATCATGCCATGCTTTCTCGGGCTGTTTTTGTACCTGCTGATGAAATCCCGCTAGAAATCGTTCTTCGTCCAGTTCATCAAGTTGTGCGAGCCGTTCCTCCAAGGCTCCATGATTTGCCATTCATGTAGCTGCTGCAATCCATAGACTGGGCATGATATATTCCATAGGCATCATGGCCTCCTTACCATAGACTAGTCGAAACAGTGTCTGACCTGTCAAATTTTTGCACGTGGTTCGATATGCCCATAACACAGCAAGGATGCATAAGTCCCAATCATTTTATGGTGCATTGTAGATCTTAGTCAGTGCAGTTTCCAAAATTTTTTTAAATGCCTCAATGGTCCCATTTTCTTGCGGATGGTATGGCGTGCTCTGGTGGTGATATATTTGGAATTCCTCAATGAGCGCGCTGATGGTTTCATTCAAAAAATGTGTTCCTCGATCACTCATGAGAATCTTAGGACACCCAAACTTGGTCAACACATTCTCGAACAAGAACTTTGTCGCTGTCGTGGCTATGCAATCTTTAACTAGTTGTGCTTCTACCCATTGCGTCAAGTATTCAGTCGCCGTGATAATATAGCGCGCGCCCATCTTCCCTCGCAGTTCAATAGGCTTGATGAAGTCGATCACCCATTTCTTGAATGGTTGTAGTGTTACCTGTGGCTGAAGTGGCATTTCATCCCTTACGACGACTTGCCCGTTTGTTGGCATACATCGCAGGCCCGACAATATGCTTTCGAATCTTGATGTAGGGTGGGCCACCATAATCCAGCGCGAAGGGCCTTCTAGGCTATGGCGTGGCCTACATAATGTCCGCCAGCAACCCCTCCATGTGCTTCAGCAAGGATCTGTTCTCGCTCAAACTCTGGTACATATCTATGTAATATCTCATCATGGCCCATCTTGTAGAGATGGCCAACAATCACAGTGAAATCTACTACTCGTGTCACCAATTCCTTCTTTTGTTGCACAGAATACCCCTGCAACGCAGTGCCGGTAGTCAAAAAATAGATTATATCTTCAAAGTGGCCATCCGCAATGCGCACTGCATACAACTAGGCGTCCAGGAGTCCTTCTTCTAGATTTGTGGGTTCCTCACCCATCTTAATCTGGGATAAGTGGTCTGGACCCACATTCAGATGTCTTGGCTTTACAACAACCTCAAAATCATATTCTTGAAACAATAGCAACCATCAACAGATGCGCCCCCCAACACAGGCTTATTCACTAGGTATTTTAGCGTAGAGTGATCAACATACATCTTAAAATGTCCTCCAAGAAAATAGTGACAATACTTTTGGAGTGCGTACACCATCGCTAATCCCTCTCGCTTAGTAGTAGAATAATTCTTCTCAGCTTTCGATAACCTTCGACTTGCAAACGCAATTGGGTGGTCAACTCCCTCTGCTCATTCCTGAGTAAGTACTACTCCTAACGCGATACACGATGCATCGATATGCACATGGAACTCCATGACCCACTTTGGAAATATCAAGATAGGAGCAAATGCCATTTTTTCCTTCAGCAATTCTAGGCTTTTGTTACATTCCTCATTCTATCAATACGTGTCATCCTTTTTTAGCAACTGTTTCATTCGAGCTGTGATCTGGGCGTAACCTTTTATGAACTTCTGATAGTACCCTGTGTGTCCCAGTGTAGCACATAGCTATTTGACACTGCATGGTGCTTGCAAACCTAGCATGACAGTGATATTTTTCGGATCCACCATCAGGCCTTGCCTACAAACTACGTGGCCCAACAAGTTCCCAAAAGGAATAAGGAACGTACACTTCTTTAGATTGAGCGCAATTTGGTGTCGACGACAGGTATCTAGCATTAATC